>KK121458.1:10156-39657 GCA_000611955.2 Stegodyphus mimosarum
TTCTGTATCAGTATTAAATGAATGTGCAGAAACCATTCATAATGCTGACTTCTTCAGCCACTGCCAATTAGCAGTTTTTTGGGAATAAGTTACTATTGGCGCTGTAATACACGATATTATCATATTGTTATCTTGACCTGCAGAGAATATCGATCACTCAAATTCAGCTAGACTTTCGAACATTGCTAATTTACATTGGATGCTTAACTTTTGAAAGCTAGTGTACGTCTATTTTCGGGGTTACGGTAACTCGTCGGCATTGGAACACATGCATTTCAGCAATAACCAAGAAATTCTTTCATATATAGTTTTACGTTATGCAAAAGTCAGACGTTTATAGGGAATTCTGAGGATTTAAAACGTTTATAAAAACTGGATTTCAGGAGCCACCAAGACATATGTAACAATTTGATGGTGATAAAATACATAGTTTTGCAAAGGCTTTGTGTGGAATACAAGTGCTCAAGCGTACAGATATTTTTTTTGCGTCCTTTCGTGGTTTTGCAGGATTGTACGTCGATTATTTTTGGACTCTGACTGAACCGAAAATCCCATTTGTGAAGCAAATCCTCGCTGATTATATGAAACTGAAAGGAAAATAGGATAAGAATACTCTGAATAAATCCGAGCGTACGTTTCTCCGGCTGACGTAAAAATTCGTCAAGCTCATCGCTGATGAATTACCATAGTACCACGACATATTTCCAAAACTGTACCCATCTTCTTCCACTAATGATGCTGATGAATGCGAAAATGGAACAGGGGACAGGGACTCCCAAATTGTACGCAACAAGCGTCGAAGGCCTTCCAGTTCTGCTACCTTGCCAAAAAACAATTGCCAAATAGCAATCGTTTCGCCGCACGTCCTGATGAAAGCGATGATTTCCAGGCCATCGAAATCATCGACGGCCGTCAGAAACCCTCCAAGAAATGAACACTCTAAGCTCTGCGAAGCAGAATCTTAAAACTATACCAAACGACTCTTCAATACTGGAAACTCGCAAAAGCGTAATACACAGGAAACCATCCCGCCAGAAAACTTCCTTCAGGAGATTGTTCCACCATAAGCTACGACAGCTCCAGCGAACGAGGACCCTCCAGACGAGACACGTGACGAGACATTTGATAATCCAAAGAGGAGCTCCCGACTTCTGCCGATCACAATTAAAGACTCTGATTACACTTGGGAAATCTTTTACTAAACTCCTCGACTATTCGGGTTACAGTGACTGATAGGCGAAAATAAAATCTCAGCGTAAATTTCAAGGGAAAGTGTTCATTATTGAAACTCATAGACTTGTTACTGCTTTACTTGTTAGTAAGCAGATTAAATTCTACTCCTATCAACAGGCTTCGGACAAAAATATGAAAGTAGGGATTCGCAGTCTTCCCATCGATACGAACGTCACAGAAATTGCCGATGCCCTGACTGAGAGCTTGCAGCTTAATAAAGTCATCCAGATGACACGTAGGAAAGGACTAGAAGTCGTCAGGAGGCCACTGTTCCTGGTTATCCTTCTTAAAACCGAAAAATCTAGAGAGATTCATCACATGAACAATATGATGAGGCTACGCATCAAATTCGAGAAATACAAAGGACGGCGCGGAGTTAACAGTGCTACTGTTGCCAGCTCTATTTTCATGCTCAAAAATCAGCGTAGACATACCCCTTGCTGTGTAAAATGCGGCCAGGACCACGAAAGACAACACTAAGCCTAAATCGAAAGACAGTACTAAGCCTAAAGACGAACCGCGACGCTTTTGTCACTGTGGACTATCACATACAGCAAGCTACAGAGGTTTCTCTTACTTTACAAAACCACGTTCCTCGCTTGTTTAGTGTGGTATAACCTACGCAGACAGGGTGATAAACAACACTAATACTCCTGCTTTTCCTGCCCTACGAGCAAACCCTCAACTTCTGGAATTACAGAAAAAATAGACGCAGCTAATGCGATCATCGGCAAATTAACTGCCACCTTGACCATTTTCTCCGAAATTGCCAAATCCTTGCCTTCTGTGCCTCAATCAGAATCTCCAGTTATGCCGCACAGGTGAATCGTGAATAATTACAACTTAAGTGTTCCTCCAATTAAAATCATTTTGTGAAACGCGCAAAATGTGACCACCAAGATTGCGGAATTGAAGCACTTCCTTGCCGAAAACGATGTGGACATTTGCTTAATTTCCGAAACCATTGCAAATCCTACACATAGCCTGAAGCTTTCATTTTCATTTCAATTAGTTCAATATTAGCATCGACTTCTTGGAGTCTTTACTAATCTATTAACCTTAGGCTGATTGCCAAAAAGAGATGATGCTCTGTGCATCAACACCCTAATCGGGTGAAACAGGAAGAATTTTATGAATTAGATGATATTATGGCAATTATAATGGCTATTTTGTCAGGATTAAGGCAAATACATGGCAAATTGCAGTAAACTAGGCATAAGAAAGCAAATAATGGCTAAAAGATAGCAATAATTGAAAGCTAAAAGATAAAATTTAAAAGCATAGCTGTTTAGGAGTTTATTCCTTCCCAGCATGGCTTTGATATCAGTATAGTTAGGCATTGGCAGTGGCAAGGAATCATAGGTGACATGGCAACTCCAGGCAGTAAATAGTAGAATGAGGAGATTTTCTTCATGGAGAACAGCAGCACACAGCTTCAGTTCTACGATTTATCTGAATACTAATAACTCAAGAGTTCGTCGTACAATGCTAAAGTCATAGAGCTCAGAGCATAGTCCTATTGGCTGAGCGAGGTCACATGATCAGTATGCAGATAGTTGCACTATTTTGGTTACTGAGAGCAAACTATAAGCGATAACAGTGTAATTCTTGTATATAACGTAGTTGGACAAGGTACTACAGTTGAGAAAAATACAAAATAGGATGTAAAGTACAGTATATTTAAATAATTAGGTAAAAAGTCACTTTTTCCGAGAGAAGTAGTCACGTGAGTGGCAGAGGCAATCAGCGTCGTCCATAGATGGATGAACAAAGTTCGTAGCAAAATCAAAACAAACAGATTTCAAACTGAATAAAGTGAATAAAATAATAGAAAAATCTATGATACAAAGTTCATACAAAGTTCATACAGTGCCAGGCACAGTACGTGTACATAGATCGGAATGAATTCTTGATTAATACATATTTCTTGAATACAGTGAGAATATATACATATGTACAGCGTTCTTTACCATCTAGCGTTATGATGAATTGTCCGAGGACGTTTCACCGTTTGTTCAATAACTGGATCGTAATTTACAATCTCTCGGAGTGTGAAATATTCAGAGTTATGCATGCTTTCGAAAAATTTATGCGCAGTGCACAGAATTTGTGATTGCAATGGCAAGATTTTCAAGTCACTGTGAATTTGTGAGTTTCTCACAAACCACGGAGCATTTACCACAGAGCGGAGGATCTTATTTTGTAGAACATCTAATTTTTTACGTTCAGTTTTGTTAGCTATTGCCCATGCAGGGCATGCATACAGTAGAATTGGCCGAATAAGGGAAATATAAAGCATCTTCTTGATTTTGATGTTTAATTTTGACTTTCTTCCGATTATGGGATAAATTGAATAGAAGGCAGCATTTGCTTTGTTCAAAATGTAGGAAATATGTTCTTTGAAGTTCAGGTTTTTATCAATGATGACACCTAGATATTTGTATGAGTTTGGGTTGTTAATAATACTCTCATTGATCTTGATATCTGTGTTAACCCTCATTAGGGTTTTATATCTTCGAAACAGAATTACTGAACATTTACCAGGGTTTAGATTAATTTTCCATTGATGACACCATTTTGAGATGATATTGATGCTGAGCTGTAGGTTGTTAATTGCATTTTGCGGATTTCTGGATTCAACAAGAGCGACAGTGTCATCTGCGAATTTGAGTACTTTGGAGTTAAATGGTTGCGGCATATCATTGATATATATGTTAAAAAATATTGGGCCAAGGACACTTCCTTGGGGGACTCCACTGAAAATAATACGTTTAGAAGAGAGAGTGTCACCACATTTTATCTGGAAAGATCTTCTTTTAAGGTAAGATTGTGAGAGTTTGATAAAGCCATGTGGGAGCATGAAGTTTGTGAGTTTATGAATAAGACCATCGTGCCATACTCTGTCGAAAGCCTTCTCGAAGTCCAAGAAGCAGGCCGCCATAGCATTCTTTTTGTTAAATGCAGTGGTAATTAATTCAATAAGGTTTAGAACTTGGTGAGTAGTGCTATGTCCCCTACGAAATCCAAATTGCAGATTTTCAATTAAGTTAAATTTTTCCATGTGATCAGTTAATCTGATGCTTATGATTCTCTCAAATAACTTCCCCATTGCAGGGAGAAGACTAATCGGGCGATAACTATTAGGATCAGAGGGGTTTTTTCCAGGTTTAAGAATCGTGATAATTATAGAGTGTTTCCATTGAGACGGGAAGTAAGCAAGTTGTAGGCAAGCGTTAAAAATATTGCAAATGACTTGAAGGCAGTTATTTGGAAGGGCTTGAATGGCTTCGTTACTAATTTGGTCATATCCTTTGGCTTTTCTCTTTTTAAGGTGTTTAATAACATTCTTGAGTTCTCTAAGAGAGGTAGGAGGAAAATTACTGAGGTTATTATTGTTTTTAATGCTATTATTAGTGAAATTTACTAAGTTTTCAGTATCTTCATCAGTGTTTGCAGGCTTCTGGAATGAGCGCTCTACGACGTCCGCCATGGCATTAGCAATATCTCTTTCTGATTGGAGTATAGTACCCATATGAGTGATTGAGTGAATCTGATTGGATGCATTGGTTTTTAGGGACTTAGCAATTTTCCAGACTGTATTTGACTGTATCTCCATGTTTTCTAAAAGATAGTCCCACTTCTCTGATTTGAATTCACTTATATCATTCTTGATCTTTCTATTTAGATAGTTGAGATTGCTTTTAACACGAGGGTTAAGCGTAAGCTTCCAGATTTTTCTGGTTTTATTTCTGAGTTTAATAAGATCCAAAATTGCTTTAGGAAGAGTGAGATAGTTTCTGGGTTTACTTTGATAAGAGGATTTTTGAATGGCAGTATGAATTCTGTTAGTCAGTAGATAGATTTCTTCTTCAATATCAGAGCAATGAGAGTAACTTTCCTTTCCAACATGCGATCTTAACATGCTTTTGAACTTAATCCAGTCAGTTTTGGTTTTAGAAACGGGAAGTGGTGGGTAAAAGCCATAAAAATCGAAGTTTATGGGAAAATGATCTGAAGAGAGTTCATTTTTGACTTCTAGGAATGGAGTATTAGGAATATTTTTGGTAAGGAGAAGATCAATGACTGCTCCCGATCCGGTAAAATGATATCTTGTAGGCGAGGAAGGAGCTATTAAGTTAATATCATTTTTGATTACATAGTTGTACAAGATAGTTCCATTTGCGTTATTACTTGTAGGATTCCAGTGTACATGTTTGGCGTTTAAATCTCCAGCCATAATAGTGGGATAATTCTGAGCAAATAGAGTGTCCATATCTCTTTCCGTGATGATATTGTGAGGTGGATTATAAATGGAAATAAACAAGTAGGCCTCATTTAATTTACTGTAGATGATTGCAGCCGTGACTTCAATTAGGCTATTAAGATTGAAAGAAAATTTATTAAATTTTATATGTGATTTAATTAGGATAGCAGTGCCTCCGCATCTATTTCTGATACGATCAGTTCTGATGGTAACATATCCAGGGATTTTGAACTTGTCGCATGCTTTTAAGTGAGTTTCATTAAGCATTAAAATGTCAATTTGATATTTTTCTAAATACTGGTTGATTTCGTGAAGTTGATTTCTTACACTGTTTGCATTGAAGAAGGATACCCTTAGGAAACTTTTACTAGTTGCATTTATATTCTGAATATTGTTCATGAGTCTAAAACTCATAATCGATACTTGTAAAATATTCGATAGCTGCCATAGCTATTTCCATTTTGGAGAATAGGTTTTTGGCCTCTTTAAATTGTGTAAAATATTCCTTGAATTTTCCAATTTGACGCTTAAGCCAGTCAAAGAATCCAAGTTCCGACTTCTGTTTTTCTGCAGGCAGAGCTTCAGCAGCAGGAACGCGTTGAGATGTTTTCTGAGTAGGCGGGGCCAGTGGTTCCTTAGTGTCAGTGGGTGGAGCTGAGGGTTTCTTACTGGGTAGTGCAGGAAAGTCATTTTGATTAAGTTTGAATTCATTATTTGACGATGATTTGGGATTTATTTTGAATTCAGTGTTCTTTTCTGTAATATTCTTATCATTTTTATTCTTGGAAATTCTGCTTGGGGATTTGGTTTGCAAGTTATCTTGTGCACTACTAGGTCCTTTTTTAGCCATCGGAGCTCTTTTAGGAATATTGTCAGGGTGATAAATACATCCTCGATATGACGAAACGTGATTTTCACCACACAAGGCGCATATAGGTACGTGTTCTCCCTTTTTTTGGGTGCATTCGAAACCTTCGTGTGGTCCAGCACACTTTTGACATCTTGGTTTATATTTGCACAATTCTCTAATGTGCCCATAACGCTGGCATCGATGACACTGGATCGTCTCCATCACAAAAGTGGTGGATCTCCTATTTACGTGAAAAGGACTTTAGAATCATGTTTTCAAAGCGCGGATGACTCACCAGGCTATGAAGCTGTCAAAGCAGTCCTTAAGTTACCGAAAATAGGCCCTGTTACTTTCTCTGCGATGTATAATAAATCAGATAATCGAGTTACGTCAACACATTTGGATAATCTACTGAACTTTGGTTTCCCCGTTATTCTTGGTAGCGACCTCAACGCAAAACATTGCGAATGGGTTTGCAATAGATCAAATTTTAACGGCCAAATTGTGCATGATTATGTGAATAATCAGCCCATATTTATTCATGTCCCGGATGACACGACTTACAGACCAAATATGTTAAATCGAAGACATGATATTTTAGACTTTTTTGTTTCTACAATCAGTATTCCTATGTTTTGAACGAACTAACCTCGGATTACCTGCGTGTGCTAACCTATCCCGGCGTGAGCATGACTAAGGCCACGCCCACATTTCAAATCACCGACTCTGATTTATATCACAAAACTCTGATTACTTCTAAATGGAATTTTGGTAATTTAAAATCTCGGAGTGACATTGATCGTGCAGTAAATACCTTTACTGAACATCTACATAACGGTCGTGCACAGGCTACCAAAACTGTGGATCGCAAGAAATATGAACATTACCTCCCCAACCACTTCAGAGATATCATCGCTGTTCGCAACAGATTGCGTAAAGACTTTAATCGTGCTTGGGATCCTGTTACTAACACTGCCATCAACAGATTAAATCTATACGTTATGCAGCTGATCCAGCTGAACAAACATCTGGAACAGCAAAATCGAAAATCTTAATCTGAATAGCAGCTCCATTTGGAACTTTGCAAAAATGCTCAAGCGGAATGGCTCCTGCAACAAGCCCATCAGAAATGAAAGGGGATTCACCTATACAGACGAGGAGAAATATGAACTCTTCGCTAATCACCTGGCCAAAAAATTCCTTCCAAACGCCTTTCCTGTTAACCATGAATGTGATCTGCAAGTAACTGATACGTATATAGATTAATAAACACGCCTAGTGCTATGAACATCGCAAATCTGGTCATCCTCATGAAATAAACAAAATCGTCAGATCTCTCCAACCCCAAAAAGCGCCAGGTAGCGATGCAATCACTATTCAGATTTTCAGGAACATGTCGCTCAAAACTCTCGGCAAACTCACATATATTTTTAAAGTTTCTTTCTACAATCAGTACTTTCCAAAAGCGGGGAACATGCAAATATCTTTCTCATCCCTAAACCAGGAAAAAAGCTTGAATATCCGGCAAACTACAGCCCATTAGGCTGCTGTCAACGATCAGCAAAAGTTTTGGCATATATAATAGATTGATGAACAACTTCCAATGTTTAGCAGATCATCGGCACGGATTCAGGAAAAAAGTCTACTTCGAGGCAGCTCGTTCGCCTCAGAAAATTCATACGCTTTGCGATTCACATGAGTGTCGTAATCCTGATGCTAGACGTGTCAAAAGCGTCTGGCATCCAGGTCTGTTCTACAAACTTATCAGACTCGATCTGCCTTGTGAACTGTTTGCACATAAGGTCTTATGCCTGTCAAATTCAAGTGCTCGCATGATGGTCAGATTTAATTTCTTTCTAATTTCATAATTTCTTTTCTTTCATTTTTTAAGTTAAAGACTTTAATTTTATGTTCTGAAGTTAATAGACTTTAATTTTATGTTTAATATGTTAATTCTATTCTAATTTATGTTCTACTTACGATGGTTTTATAAAAATTCATACAATGCCCAAGCGACGTTTTCTTTCATGCCAAATTGCTTTTAAAATAAAATATTAATATAAATTGATTTCTTCAGCTGATGCTAAACGTTTCAAAGAATTTTAAAAGTTAACTACTCGTATAATTAATAGAACAATTTGAGGAAATGAAAAATTAGAGCTTGTTGCAAGGATAATATTCTGCAACACAAATACAATCCGCATTACGCCTGAGAAATGATGTCACACCTTATTAAGTACTATAAGGCAATTCAAATCAGTGCTTTTGTGAGAAAAAGATATATTAATACCGGCTTCCTTACTTCAATTTACTGAGAGTCTTTGTCATTGAACTTTCCCTAACATATTAAATAAATTAATGCCACGATTCTTAACCGGTTGTAAGCAAGAGAAAAGTAGGTGGTACTCAAAGAAACAAAGTATTTTTAACTATTAAATTAAAAAATTAAATACCCCGAAATCCTGCTTAAGTTTCTTCTCTAACACGTAAATGTAAGCGGTAAGAGCTTTGTTCAAAGTCAATAGCCGCTCATAGACTAGCAAAATAATCCGTTTTTATTTTCACAAATATTCTTTCAGCCATACATAGATATAACAAAATTTGCCATAAATGATGTTTTTAAAAGGAGTAATAGAAATGAATGTTATATTTAAGAGGAAATAAAAACAAGTTCCTATAAATAGTTAAAAATACCTCATTAATTCTGTTAGAGTTGATCGACTTATTAGTCTTCGCTTATGTCTCCAACCGGGCTCATATTGCTCTGTTTTTAATTAGAATAATTTTTTTTCCGTCTATTTGCTGTCTTTAAGAGCGAGTATTTTGTCTTCTTGTTGCTTCGTATTCTTCCCTTTTCTACGCAGTTTGAGAATATCGTTGTTTACTTTTGAAGAATTCATAATATATTGTGCCTCTAAATAGTTAGTAAAACTATTAAAATAAACCTAGATTTTTCAAAATGGAAAAATGGCTAGGACTGACTGAGAAAAGTGATGATTTCACAGGTGATGGGTCCAGGACAATCTACTATCACTAAAATATTGAAAAGAAAAATTATTTATAGAAAATATAAGGAAAGTTATTCATTATTTGGGTTTACGTGGAGTGGAGATAAAATGGCCCCTCAACCGCAGTGGTCTATTATCCAATCAAAGTATGAAACCATCGTTTCTTAAAAGACATTTTGAATCTAAGCATGTCAGTTTACGGGATAAATCTGAAGAATATTTTAAGAGGAAATTATCGGATTTCAAAAACAGTCAATAAGTGATGAAAGGTTTTGTTACTTCAAGTGAAAAAACTTTGGAAGCTAGTTATTTACCAAGCAAGCTTAAGAATTGCCAAGACTGGGATGGCTCACACTATTGGAGAAAATCCTACATTACCAGCAGCTAAAGATATCATTTTAACATTATTCAACGAAAAAGCGGCTATGAACGTAGTAATATTCCTTTATCAAATGATTCAGTAAGTCGACGAAATCATGAATGGCAAATTCCA
This sequence comes from Stegodyphus mimosarum, assembly GCA_000611955.2. Lineage (NCBI taxonomy): Eukaryota > Metazoa > Arthropoda > Arachnida > Araneae > Eresidae > Stegodyphus > Stegodyphus mimosarum. Next base: position 20,005 of record KK121458.1, read on the forward strand.
TTAAAGAAACACGTATTCAAAACATAAAACACAATCAGTATTTATCACTGCAATTGGATGAATTTACAGATTTAACGAACTTTGTTCAATTTACATACGTTTCGAAGAAGATAAATGAATTGCTAGAGAGTATTTATTTTGTGATTGTCTTCATGACAGAACAACTGTAAATGAAATTTTCAAAGTAATTTACAATTTTATGTCTGAGAATGATATTTCTTGGAATACGTGAATTGCCTTATGCAGTGACGGGCTTTAACATGAAAACATTCCGGTGGTATTTCTTCAATAAAGAAAGTCTTACTGAAACTAAATATACCTACCGCTCCATTCATCTTGAAGCGTTAGTAGCCGATACAATCCCCGAAAACCTGTGGATCATTTTGAATCAAGCTGCGAAAATTATTAATTTTATTAAAGACGAGTTTTAAATTCAAGAATATTTACAATTTTATGACAAGAGATGGGTAGCTTCCTTGGAAATGTAGCAAACGCTATTGTTACATTTCCAAGGAAGGTAGTTATCGAGAGGCAAAGTTTTAAATCGTCTTCCCGAACTTCGAACAGAAATTCAAATATTTTTCTGTCTTGCAAAATTTGAATTTGGAATTTGTTTATTTAGTGAATTATGGTTGTCTCGTTCAGTATATTTAGTTGATACTTTTGGAAAGTTAAATGATTTAAATTTAGAATTGCAAGGACAAAGTATCAATTTGTTTACCATTACAGATAAAATAAATGCACTTAAGAAAAAAACTCGGGCTGTGAATCAAAGGATTGGATAATAATATGCTAAGCCTTTTACTATTTTTAGAAATTTTTCTAATCAGAAATACTTTGAAAATAAAAGAATTAGCATTTGACCTTGAAAATCATTGTTTTCATTGATCATAATTTCAACATGTATTTTCCCGAGCATTATGAAAAAGAAAATTGGATCAGATATCCACTTTGTTCAAATGTACGGGAAATTTTATCTCGAGAAGAAAAATAGCCTGTGCTCGAATTCTAACTGAAGATTTCAAAAATAATACCTTTGTTAACTTTTGGCTGAACCTAAAAAAAGAATTTAAAGCCATTTCAAATAAGGGTATTAAATTTGTATTGCCTTTTTGTATAGCCTATTTGTGAAAACAAAGATTTTTCTTCCATGTTATATTTGAAAAGTAAATACAGAACAAAATTTAAAATAGATCCTAATTTATGGTTAAATCTAAGTAAAACACCAAAATCTAAGTGAAATTTAGAAGTTGATATCTCTTAAACAGGCCCAAATTTCACACTAAAATTTAGAATTTAATTATTATAACTTAAACACTGATGATTCATATGGTAACCAAATTTTAGCCCAAAGAGCTTTAGCCCACAGAGGCTATTAATTTCGTTTTGGTATTTTGCTTTGAAAACTCTAAATGTCAATCCACGTTTCAAATTGTTGCCACCAAGTATTATCGCCCTGTGTTATACTTAAAAAAATTAAATAATGAAGAATATGTATAAATATATATATATGTTTCTCGCATTGGGATAAAACAATGGTACCTAGAGCCATTAAATTTGAATAACGTAATTTTCCACCGAATGTGGGCATTTGGAAGCTCTAATTTGGAATTCGAAATAAGACTGTATAAAATTCTTAAGATATGCTCATTTTAAAACTATTTTGCGATATCGCTGTTGAATTGAATTTTATTTTCTTAAGTGCAAAGAACATTTAATAAATAAAGGTAACATGCGAAAGGTTAAAATGGCGTAAAGTAAAATCTGAATCATGAAAGCTTTTGGATTTTTCTTTAAATTTAATTATATTTTGTTTATGTGTGCGTGTTTAAGACAAATAGCCAATAGGTTGTGCAAATGGCAAAATGCATTCGTTTTGATAGTTCTATGAAGAAATTAAAAAATAATCATTGTAAAAGATAGTGATAGTACTAAAGTTTTTCAATTTTTATTTATATGGTACGCCTTAGTGAAAATGTTGAGAGCCGCTGCTCTATGCGAAAGTTCCAGAAGGACAGCAGTATTTCTGGAGATATCCAAAGTGCTGTATCCGTGCTACTAGTTAGAGTAGTTTGTTGAAGATTATTTGAGAGTTTAGGGCTACTCCTTGGTGAAAATTCGTTCCACGTCACTTGCATCCGCATTAACATTTGAGCTAAAACAGACAGTTTAGCTTCCCAAGAACCCAAATCGCAGAAAATCATATGTTTTTCGAAGTAAGTCTATTAGGCGCAGGAGATCTAGTTTCATGTCTGTTCATTACAACAAGTAATTGCAATGGGCAAATAATCGTCTTGTTTAAAGATTTTCCTACCAATATTCTTAGTACACTTGGTTTAAAATATTAAGCACCTAAAGGTAAAATTTACAAAAACGGAAATTTAAAGCTGTTATTAACACCAAGCTGCACATGATGGAAGAAATGCAATGTGCTTAAACATAAAAGTAAACACGAATTTCGAACAAACACACAAAAAAATATTTAGTGACCGTAAGCCTTTTGACGACATAACATTTGCGTCCTTAACAGATTGATTTTTAATGCTAAAACTTACAAGCGAAACCTACATTAATCAGGTATGCAACAGCCTCAATCTTCCACAGAGGCTTACTAGGAATTTCTCAATCTTTCAATGAGGATGTGAACCATCGCTGATTTAGAAGGGCCCATGCCCATTAACCTTGTGTAAAACTATGTAAAACTGCATGAAGGGGGCCCGTCCAAGGTAATCTCAAAGATGTTCAATGAGATAGAAGTCGCGAGAGTAAGACGGGTACTCCATACTACAAATACCATCATTCTCAGGTGCTTGCTAATAATATTGGCTAGATGGGACGGCCATTATCTTCAAGTGAATGAACAGAAGAACAATTGTTGCAGAGTATAATCTCACAATGGGGTGTAAGATTTTATTCCAAAAGTGCGCAGTCGTCACAGAACTGTCATTAAATAAGCGTAACTGATTACAATATTTCACTGGAATTCCAACCCATACCATAATGCTACCACACCTGAATTCAATATGTTTTGCCTGGACGGTTTAACAACTTAAGGTCTAATACACCTGTATACACAGTATACACAGAGCAGGGACAGGGAGAAAAAAGATGGAAAGTTCTTCAAAGTAGCTCTTTAAAAACTGTCAAGGGAGTAGAAATTAAAGTCCAGAAGCCGGCTGAAAGCTGTCCTTTCTTAGCCGTTTGAAACTGGCGAGGGAGTTGTCGATGTTAACAGAAGTGCAGAAACCAGTCGAGCAGGTGGCGCCATCTATTGAGAGGTGCTGCAAATCTACGAAATCCGCTGTCTTTAACGTTCTTAGCGTTTGAGGTACCTATTACAGGGAAAGAAAATACAGTCTGGGTGTACATGATGCTGTAAAAAAAAATAAATGCCAAAATTTCATGCGCTACGTTAAATGCACTAAATCCTTGACAGCCTGGGTACAAGAGAAGAAAATACCTTGATACTTGCGTGATTATGCAGGCTATCTATTGCAATAGCAGCAGTACTTACTTGCTCACATGAATGAGCTCCTCAAAGGGCATGGTGATGAGAAGTTATATGAAATAGTTCTCCAAACGAGATGTCGGGTAGTTCAAAGAATTGAAGCACTTTGCTTCTAGTATGCTGATACATACAGCGAGTATAGGTAGCAAATAATGATAATTAAAATATCCAAAGTCTATAGGCCTTAGTCAGAATGTAAGGCAGAGTCGTTGCATGACTCTAAAAATTCATATATGCGAAAATAATTATGATAAAAATATAATAGACGCTTAAAAATCAGTAACAATCACATACAGCTTATGAAATCTAAGTCCTTAAGTACAGTAATTGCTGATTTCTTGTGAACTGGGATTTTTAAAGCAGATGCAGGTATTAACAGTGGTTCGTAATCTGATTTGCAGGTATCTAAGCTGGCGGTTAAAGCCAGAAAAATATACCTATGAACAACTACTCTATAAGATTTTAAAGCTACAATAGAAGTATTTAAAAAATACTAAATAAATTTCCATACCTTCCAAATCAGCAGTAACACTGTTAAGGTTATCCTTAAAAACGTTCCATCTACTCTTTCAGAAGCCATCAAACAAGACCTTGAAAATCGTAAATTTCCTATTAATAAAGTCAAGCAATTCACCAAAAAAAAATACAAGGCAAAATCATCAGACTCCCAGTATTTTTCTTAAAACTTGAACGTAATAAAGCAGGCGAATCTATCCATCACATTAATAAAATCTACAGCTTTAGTGTAACTATCGAGAAATACACACCTAAGAAAAGACCCGTGCAATGTTTTAACTGCCAAGAGTTCGGCCGTTCCCAAAGCAATTGCTTCAACAAAGTCAGATATGTAAAATGCGGCGACAATCATAGATCTAACACCCAGGGCTAAAAGGCTGGTTCTTCGGCTTGTCGCAGCTGAAACCGGAAGAAGAGACTGATGACGTAATTGGGTTCGCTTGCTGCTTTGAGTGTGTTATTCCGCCTTCAGTTTCATGAGTATTTGCTTGAAAATCAAAAGGTTTTAAAGAATTGTTTGGTAAATAATATCATTAGGAGATTTTGTCTCATGAAATTACAATATATATGCATTTATATCTGACCTATTATATATTTGGCCTGACAATGGATATTATTTTAGAAATCCTTGAATGTAATAAAAAGTTTTTTGTAGCTGTTCTGAATGAATGTCTTCGGAGAGGGATTTTCCCTGAATGCTGGAAAGATGCTGATTTGGTTTTGTTCAACAAAGAAAGAAAGGCTAAAGAAGATCCATCCTCTTTTCGCCCCATTTGCTTACTGCCTTCCTGGGGCAAGGTGCTGGTTAAACTCATGACACAACGGTTACAATATTATTTATTATCAAATAATCTTTTAAATAAAAATCAGTTTGGTTTTATGCCGGGTAAAAGTACTATCCAGGCTACAGATAATTTAATTTCTGACATCCTTCTAAATAGAAGGAATAGCAAACTGCAATTTTACCCTTAGATGTAAAGAGCGCTTTCAACAATGTTTGGTGGCCAATTTTACTGAAGGAATTAAAAAATATGAAATGTCCAAGAAATATCTTTTTATTAATATGTGATTTTCTGAACGAAAGAAAGGTTTCGTTATATGATGGTAATAAGTGGCATCACAGAAATTACCAAAGGGGTTGTCCCCAAGGCTCAATATCTGGTCCTGTATTGTGGAATATTATTGCTAATATAGCTTTAAACATAACCTTACCACAAAATGTTAGTATACAAGCTTATGCTGACGATTTTGTTTACTGGCCACGGGAAGTGGTCGTCATACTATTGATAAAGCTTTAAGTTTCGCCACTCAAGAATTGGAGAAATGGTCTTTCCATGTCGAACTCAAATTTGATCCAAAGAAGAGCTTTCTTTTGGGTACTGCCAAAACTAATACTACATCAATACATCCTAGGTGCAAACTGTATGGACAACCAATTAGAGTTTCTAAGTCAATCAAATATTTGGGCATTACGATAGATGAAAAGCTCACTTTTATAACTCACGTAGATCAAATAAAGATTGAATGCACCCATATTCTTAATAGACTCAGTAAAATGAATCTCCAAGGTAAAGTTCTTAAAAGTTTACATAAAAGAGCTATTGAGAGAAAGATCTTATGTGCATGTGGCGCATGGTGGACTGGAACGGTCCGAATGCGTAACAAAATTTCGCACATTCAAAGAATCGCTTTATTGAGGATTACTAGGTGTTTTAGAACTGTTTCCACAATAGCTCTTCAGATTTTGGCTGGATGTCCTATGATATTTTAGCGGAAAAAGAATATACTATCTTTAAATTAAAAGCTGGTTATAAAACTGTCGAGTGTTTCAGTGAAATCTTCTCAGCTAGAGATTTTGATTTTGAGAAAGGTTTAGACATTTATCCAGCTTTGTTGAAACTGTTATATTGGCATAAAGGCCTCCTCAATATGATAGGCTACACGATTTTTACAGATGGATCTAAATTAAATGGTTATGCGGGGGCGGCCTTTTGTGTGTTCTCAGATGAGAAACTAAGCTTAGGAGGGAAATATAGACTTTCTGACAATGCCTCTCTTTATCAGGCTGAGTTAGTGGCTCTGCGAGAGACCTTGTATTGGCTTTATTCATTCATTCATTCATGTTTGATATTGCCGGACTGCCACTAATTTGTGTGACGTCGCCGGCTCAATGATACTTTTGCCGTAAAGGCACATGACAGTAGGTTTACAGACAGGTAGTCAGAGGATCAGGTGCAAGGTAGAAGGGGAAGGCAGCCTTAGGCCGCAAGAAACAAAATACCAGGAGAGGCATGTAATCGGAAGTAACGAAAGGAAGAATACTTGAAAAATAATGCAAAATACAATGAGATACTTGATACAAATATATGATACAAAATACAAATACATGAAGTTACAATACAATAAATAATTATGTGTTGACAGTGAGTGTATATCCTTTACGATCTGAATGTAGGTAAAATGGATTAAAATGAATTTATGAAAATCTTAGAAGATTGAAAGGTGTACAGATTGCTTTACGTCGGGAAGTTTGAGTCGTGAGTGCGGTGGGCCACATAAGGTCTGAGATTTCTATCTTCGAATAAAATTTCATATTTGAAGGTGTCGAATTTATCTAAAAAGGGGCAGTTCTCTGCTTTATCAAAAAATCTCTTATTTTGTTTCTGGAGAAAGTCAGTGATTGATTCTATTTTAAGATCATTATGCAATGTACGATTAGACACATAATAGTGTGCCTGCGTGATTTGTCGAAGATACTTGTTTTGAAGTATTTGTAATTTTTGGATATCTTTATCTCGAGCAGTTGCCCAGGCAGGAGATGCATACGTGAAAATGGGCCTAATAATTGCTGTGTAGAGATGTTTCTTTCTTATGAGGTCAAGACTTGAAAATTTGCCGATAAGTGGCAATAAATTGCGGATAGTAGCAGTCGCTTTACCTCTGACTTTATTGATGTGGTCTTTCCATGTGAAAGTGCTATTTAACGTGACTCCAAGGTAATTTGCCTTCTGAACAGTTGGAATAACTTGGTTGAAAAGCTTGAGAGTAGCTACACTTGGGCTTCGTTTTCTTTTATTTTCTATAAGCAGTAATTGTGATTTTTGCGTATTTATTGATATTCTCCATTTAGTACACCAAAACTCAAGCTGAGGCATGGCATTTTGAAGTTTCGTGACTGCATGATCGATGCGTAGTGATTTAGTAGCAAGAGCCGTATCGTCGGCGTAGCAACCTATAAAGCTCTGCGTATCTTTAAAAATATGAGGGAAATCTGCAACATAGAAGTTGTAAAGAATCGGGCCTAAAATGGATCCTTGGGCTACGCCGGCCCTCAATCGTCTGCTGGTGGAGTGATCGTTCCTAATGTTGACAAAGAATTTGCGGTTAGTAATGAACGAGTGGATGAGAAGAATCAGATCTTTTTCAAAATCCAAATTAATGAGCTTGAAGATTAACCCCTCATGCCAGACGCGGTCGAATGCTTTCGCCACGTCTAGCATGAGTAAGGCCACTTTTTGATGATTGTGAAGCGCAGCTCCAATAAACTCATTAAGTCTAAGAAGTTGTTTAGTAGTAGATAACTTCTTGCGAAATCCGAATTGCTCAAATGGAAGCTTGACAAGGTGTGGTTCAATTCTGTGTAAGATGATCCTTTCATAGATTTTTCCAAATCCTGGAAGAAGACTTATGGGCCTATACCCGTCGGGTTTAGTTTGGTCCTTTCCTGGCTTGGGAATAAGTATAACCTTTGCGATTTTCCATTTCTTGGGGAAGTAGTTTTGAGTAATACACGCATTGATGATGCTGGTGTATTTAGTAATGATATTGTGAGGCATCATTTTGATAGCAATATTTGTAACCAGATCGTAGCCTGGGGCCTTGCGATTTTTAAGTTTTCGAATAATTTCTTTTACTTCGCATGGATTAGTGAGTTCCGGTTTATTTCTTGGGCTGGGAGTTTCGATATAATCTTTGACAAAGTAGTTGACATCAAAAGCGAAGTCAGGGTCGCATGGGTCCATGTTAGGTATAAATTGACTTTCAAGGTGTTCGGCCATAACATCCACTTTATCCTGATTAGTTAATGCAATTTTGTTATTACCATAAATAGGTTTATTGCACACTGGTTTAGTTTTCAAACTTCTAGCAAAAGTCCAAAAGTCGTTATTGGGCTCGTTGAATTTGGAAATTTTTTCGTTCCATAACTCTTTTCTAAATTTAAAAATTTCTTCTTTAATAATTTTACATTTACTATTAATTTCACGTTTGATCCCCGGGTCCCAGGAAATTCTCCATCGTTTCCGGAGCCTATTGCGTTCTTTGATCATATTTCTGATATATTTGGGTAATCTTTCAGTATTCTGATCTATGTTGACATTTTTTGTAGCGTAATTATAAGCATTAAGTATACTGCTAGTCAGTGAATCAATGGCAAGGTCAATATCATTATTGTTGCTGAGTTTTTCTATTTTTGGTGGGTGATGAAGTAAATAATCACTATATTCATTCCAATCTGTGATAGCGCGGGTTTTGGTCTCAATAGGTTTATTAGTACCCAGAGTAGCGATAACGGGTACATGATCAGAGCTGAGTTCTGTTTTTACCTCCAGATACATTGGTATATCTGCAGTAGCGAGGATAATGTCCAAAATATCGCCTCTTCCGGCGTTTGCAGGCAAATAAGTATATTCCGCTGGTGCGAAAAAATAAATTGGGTTATTGTTAATATAATCCAAAAGTTGCTCGCCATTAAGATTTGTTTTTCGGCAGCCCCATTCTGTATGTTTCGCATTTAGGTCTCCTCCTAGGATGGTTTTCTTGTCAGTAGAAAGAATGTCCGTAAGAACAACTTCGTCTAAACGCTTCGTTGGAGCATTGTAAATTGAACTGAAATAAACAGTACCATAGGAAGGAAGAAGTACTGATACTGTAATAATTTCGCAGCCATTATCTCTGTGCTCTTTAATATGGCAGGCTTGAAGGGACCTTTTAGTGCAAATGGCGACCCCCCACCCTTATGACTCAAACGATCCCACCTAAAGCAACTATAATTTGCAATGTTTAAATTATTGCTGGGACAGGCATGTGTCTCCGAAATTAAGGCAATGTCAATGTCATATTCATTAAGAAAATTTTGAAGTTCAAATATTTTATTTATTACACTGCGTGCATTCCATATCATGATTTGAATAGGGGCTCTGTTAATGTTGTGTATCCCCATTATTTGTAGTGTGGTTGGTGGCATTCTCAGGATTGGTTTTAGCAATTTCTTTGATATGTTGGGTAAATTGTAAGAAGCCTGCGCTTCTGATTACTGTTACAAGCTCAGCTAAGTCATTAAAAACTTTTTTTGCTTCAGTGATCGTATCTGAATATATGCCATTGGCTAAAGCTTGTGAATATATTTTACCTTCAACAACTCTGTTTGAGAAGGTTTGAGGTTTTTCTGATTTCTTTTTAGGGAATTTTTCACACCCTTTGAAACTTGATGTGTGAGAAAGTCCACAATTTGCGCACACAGGGGGTTTCTCCTTGTTTCCCCTGTCAGGGCAGTCTTTAATAAAGTGCGGCTCACCGCAGCGTACGCATCTTGGCTGATAGTTACACCCAGCCTGGGTGTGATTGAAACCCTGGCAGCGGAAACACTGGATAGGCCCCTGCCTGCCTTTATATTCTTCGATTTTTACTTTCAAATCGCAAAGGAATTTTTCATGATATATAGCCTTAGAGGCTTCAGTCTTGGGCAAGGATACTAAGAATAAGGGAAGTTTAATAACTTCACCTTCTCTCCTTCTACTCATTTGTTTAATATCCAGAATAATATATCCTAGGCTCTCTAGGTCAGTGCGAATTTCATCCAGTTCAGTGCTTAACAATAAGCCTTTGACAACTACTTTAAGATTTTTATCTTCGGGTAATATATAGGAATGGTGCTCAACATTTAATTCATTCAATAGCCTAACAATACCTCTGTAGCTATTAGTGTCATGAGCTATTACTTTTATGCCTGTCCTGATGTTTATTCCTATGAAGTTGAAATTTTGTTGACGGAAAAGGTTTTTAATGTGATACCAATTAAATTTGGTTTCTTTGAGTATGATGGGTGGCAATTTGGTTGGTTTATTTGTATCATTATTAATTGCCTGATGAGTTTCATTTTTTAAAGTGTTTGGATCACTTTCTGTTTGATTTGTGTCCATTTGACTATTTTCTGGCGGTGTGTTGCCATTCGGTGCATTTTCCTGACTTGTGACTACTTTGTTTGGTGTAGTTTCCTTACTCTTGATTTTTGGTGAAATTAGTTCTGTTTCTGAACTGAGTTTCACTTTTTTAGTGGCATGTCTGGGGTTTCTATTACGTGTGGTTTGATCACCGCGTCTGCGTTTAGGTATTTCCTCGTCCGAGCTGAAATCCTTATCAAGTGTGATCTCTTCGTCAGCGCTGGCTGTGTTATCTGAATGTAAGTTTATGGGGCTTCTAGCCCTCTTCTCATTTTCATTTTCCTGACTGTTACTGGTGCAAGGCACTTCGTTAGCAGTTTTAATTTTATTCTCAATTTCATCATGTAATGCATGAATCATTTCCAGAGAGCTTACTAAGAAATTGTAGAATTTACTTTCTACTTCAGTGAGTGTACCGTTTGTATCTTTGACATGTTCTAATTCAGCTATCTGCACATGATAATGTTCGATGAGCCTCTCCATGGTATCGCAAAAAATCCAAATCCAGCGTACCCAAAAGTACGGAGTCCTACGCCCTGGAACAGAGCCCTGGCTCGAAGGCCTTCTCTGCAGACAGATGCGTAGGCGGAAAACACTTAAGGCCCCTGACAATCGCCTGAAGCGAGAGCTTGGGGGTAACTATAAGTGCTATGACAATCCAAAACCAAAATACGCTACTTTAAATTTAATCAGAATGCAATCGCGCAATTAAACTAAGCGCAAAATACTATAAAAGCACAGCAATTAGTCGCGTTGGCAAGACGGGTACATAAGCGTGAATACAATATCTAAATTAACACAAAATAATCGTAGAAATAAGAATAAATGCATTTAAGCATTCATAAAATACCTTACTGAGCAGATTGCATTAAAAAATGCAGTTTATGATAAGCATACTTCGCACATGTAAATCACGTGAATCGAAAAAGGCTTAGCACGAGAACAGGTGCACGGACGTACTTAGGTGGGTGAACGTCAACCTTCTCTCACCTCGTCCTCCCTCCGAATGAGTATTGGCTTATTTCTAATTCTGAGATAGATCCTGTAGAAATCTGTAAATGTAGTAGTGACTGCGAAAGCAAAATTGTTTTGATTACAGATATTTGTCCAAGTAACGAGCTAATTAAGCAGATAAAAGACGTGCTCATATTTCTTAGCGCTTTCAGAGATATTAAACGCTTTTGGACGAAGAGTCATATTGGTACCATTGGTAACGAGTTAGCAGATAGATTGGCAAAGGCTGCCACTGAAAATCAAATTATTGATTTTGAAGTAAAGACTTCCTTTGACATTTGAAATCCTTGTTGAAAAGAAAAAGTTTGAATCTATGGCAAGCAAAGTGGAACGACGCAGACTGTAAAGGAAAATTCACATATAATTTAATCTCAACTGTAAGTGAGAGAAGATGCCTAAGTGACAAGTATCTAAACCAAGCTTTAACTAATCATGGACACTTTCCCTTTTATTATAATAGGTTTTCGATTAAAAATTGTGCCTGTCCATGTGGCATGAGTAATGTCGATACTGAGCACCTGTTGTTTAGTTGCTCTTCTATGAAAAATATTGTTCTAAGATTTATTCCAGATATTACTAAATTTAATACTCTAAAGGATCTAACTAAAAATACAGCGACTAAACTGAAATTGACAAATTTCATAAAATATGTATCTATAAATGAAATGAATTTATATATTGATTGTGTTTAAAATTTTCCCTGTCTGTTTAAAAGGAAAGCTAGAATGTTTATGATATTCTGTTATTCTATTTATTTGCATATGTAAGTAACATATTTTTATGCATGCAAGTAACATGTGTTATATTTTTATTTAAAGTATGTAATAATGTGCTTTTGTTGGTGTAGCTGGTACATCTTACCAGCTTCTAGACTTTAAGTTCATATTTTACTTGTGTATTTTATTTTAATTTATTTCAGTAGTATTGTGGTAGTTCTACTGCTTAATGGGCGTGATTTAGGCCTTGTTTTAGATTTAATTTTATGTTTTACTAATGTTTAATTAAATAGCTCCACTAAGCCCTGTTAAGCCTCTAATGGCGGTACAGGAAGTTCGACCAGTCTTATATCTGACCTAGTAATGTAGCTATGGCATGTTTAATTAAACTATAGTACGCGTAAAACATAAGCTTAAAGCAATATTTAAAGACGAATATGCATTAAATGTGGTTCATTTTCCCACAATGTTTTTTAAACGCATGTAAAAACATTGATAAATTTCCATATTTAGGAAGAATTCTTCTAGAGTTAAAATATCGCAAATAATGTTGCAAGCTGCGTTACAGAAAAATTAAATAAAATTATGCCAACGTACTTTCAGAGTACGTGCTAGAAAGACCTCACAAACCCATCTGATTAAAATTTAATTAATGCTAACAATAAATTTCATAATACATTAAATCCAAACAAATTTCGCTTCATTTAATTATGTGTTTCAGTTAGCACCAGAAATAAGTTAATAAGATTTTTGTAAGCCTTGGGAGTGATTATTAGGAAATCATTATTACGAATAATCAGGATTTACATGCTGCGTCCCTTAGCATTAAAATAATAATTTTTTTTTAATTGATATTTATATACTTTCTTATTTATACTCGTGCTTTCTTATATTTTAAAAGTATGTATTCCAATGCAAAATTTATCTCCATACAGAATTTCATGGCTTATTTTACATATGACTTATTAGTCATATATATTTAGTAACTTGTTAGTTATATGATTTAATTTATGCACTTTGTAGCTCTTTATAAAAAGCTACACAATGCATAAAATAAGTCATAACAAATTACGTGAATAATAACCAAATAATGATTTAAAATATTATTTATGGTATACGAAAAGGAAATTATTCAGGTGATTTATTTCCATTTAACTATTTTCTGATTAGCTTTTCTTGCCGACACAAGGCATGCATTACAGTCCAAGTGCCAAACTCTTATGAACGCTCGTCGTAAACAGCAAATAAACGAACCGTGTGCTTACTGACGGAGGGAAAACGTTTGTCAAGTTTAGAAATATGATTCTTTATTTCTCCCATACATTTTCAAAAATTTTCTTCAAACTTCGTAGAAGCTTTTAAAGGAAAATGGCTCTTATCTGCCTATGATTTTGGTATATATGTTTTGAACGTACATTTTAATTTTCTGTAATTTTCCATTTTCTTGATTAACTTTTAGCCCGAAAAGGATGTTAGTCACGAGTGGGATCACGAGTCTCGAAACGGCATTTTGCGTTGAATCACTGTAAACGGCGCATACTTTTCATATTGTAGCCACCAAATATTATCACCCTGTATTATATTTAAAGAAATTTAATAATGAAGAATCTGCATGAATGTATGCATGTTTCTCGAACTGTGAAAAAACAACAGTACGTTACAGCCATCAAATTTTTAATAACATAATCCTGTTCTATTACCTATTTTATATTCTGTAAAACTTTGAAGAATTTTTAATTAACAAACTCGACGATTACAATGCAAGCACTGGCAATACTGTAACGAAAAAAGCATTTTTATCTCCAACCCGCGAGACTGTCTATCGGAAATTTTAAAGGTATGATGATTTATAATTATTTTGTCATTTTGCTTTTGAATTGAATTGTATGTGTTACAAGCGCCAAAAATGGGATATTTAATAAATAAAGTAAACACTATAATAATAATAAAAAGTTTTGTAAAGCCATCTCAGTAATTTTCTTATTGATAGGTCGGTCTCAGTTCCTGTTGTTTTTAGGCGAACTGTTGTTTACTGGTGCTATTATCAAAAGGGACTTCGGGCGGTCGGGAAAACGGTCTCGGTCGCTGATATCTGTAATTTCTTGTTCTTTGCATTCAATTCATACTTTTAAAATCGGGAGAATTTTTGAGAATTCTGGTGAGTTATATTCGCACTTAGTGTACAGCACTCGTGTTTTCTCAGTGGATTACCTGTCTCATCAGCGTCTGAAGCGTCTGGTAAGTTCTTTTTGACTTGTTTATTTCTGAGCATGCATTACCGGGCCAATATTTTAGCTTAAGCAGCAAGAAATGAGCAGTTTAGAGGATAAAAATGTACGTAGTTTAATTGAGCAGATACGTGAGAGTAATGGCGGTCATATCGATTACAATCGCCTATCTATGCAAATTAACCACTTGCAAACAGAAATTGAGAGTTTAAAAAATTCTAATTTACAGAATGCTGATCCTAGGCTTACGATTATGGAAGAACAACTTAAAAATCTTTGTATTATACATGATAACTTAGAGGAAAAGGAAAATGGTAAAATACCTGAAATAGAAATAGTTAGTGCTAACCCCACACCTGATAGTAACGCTAAATTCTTAAAAACACCATCTACCCCAAAAAAGGGATCGAATTCAGCTAACCTAAAAAGAACTTTTAGCGGAAGAACGCGCAAAAAGAAAACAGTTGATAGCGAAGGTTTTACCTCTCCTCGCAAAACACATAAAAGAAATCATTCGAATACGGAAAAGGATTACCCAAGCCAGAAAAATACTTTTGAACCATTAGAAAATGAAGTTAACATGGATGACGGGACTCAAAATGGTACTCCTTTGGAAACCCCAAAGAAAACCGCGGGTCATATCCCACCAATTGTTCTCGCCGATTTTAACGGAAACTGGGATAAGATGAAAGACGATTTTGAAGATGTACTCGGCATCAAAAATTATACAGGAGACCTAAAAGAAGGAAGACTCACAATCAGAGTTTTCGAACCCGACCACTACCGCGAAATCACCAAATATTTGCAAAATAAGGAAATTCCCTTTCATACTTTTCAAATGAATTCCAAGAAGCCTATTAAGGCATTTATTAAGAAACTTCCGGCCACCGCAAAAATCGAAATCCTACAGAAGGAAATAGAAAATCTGGGCATACCAGTCCAAAAAATAAGGCAAATCACTGCCATCAAGAACGGAGATATCGTCAATTCGCCAGTTTTCGTGGACACACCTCATACTGGAGGAAATATCCCAAATGTCTAATAATAATTAGCTGATATATCTTTATTGTTGATAAATTATGTTTACATTAATAATTAATATCTTAATCAAACTTTATACTGGATTCAACGGATTTTGTATACTGGATACTGGATTTCTAAATTTATACTCTAATTTATACTGGATTCAACGTTCCTTTCTTGTTTATTTCAGTATATAACCCAACCAGGAATACTTTAACTAATTCTGACTTAGATAACCTGACCAATTGTGATTACCCAACCCTGATCGCCGGCGATATGAACGCCAAGAATACGAACTGGAATTGCAGCATCAATAACAACAACGGAAATATTCTTAATAACTATGCACTCAATAACAACATCAGAATCATCGCTCCAGATGTTTAAACCAGATATCACTTTAATGGAAAAGGGGATATCCTTGACATCCTGATACTGAAAAATATTCACTCTACTCCATACTTAGAAGTGAGGGAAGAATTATCCTCTGACCATTTCCCTGTAAAATTCGATTTCTATGGTTTCTACCCACCTCTCATTAAACCGAAGATTAAAGTTAACTGGACTATCTATGAAAATGAACTTATTAATATCCCCAGTAGCATAGTAATTACCCATCCCGGAGAAGTTGAAAATGAAATTAACAAATTTAACGGACATATTCAAAAGGCACTGGCCACAGCAAATTTTACGCAGAAAAATTACTCTCCGCTAGAACTCCCGAATTACATTTTAAACCTTATAAAAGAAAGAAATAGATGCAGGAAAAATTGGTAACTCACAAGAGATCCAAACGACAAGACTCACGTGAATTACCTCACTCGTCAAATTTCACAGGAAATAATTAGTATTGCTCCAATAAATGGGACTCTTTTCTTGAAAATTTAGAAATGCAACCCAACATGATTTGGAAAATTGCAAGATCCCTTCGCAATAACAAAGCAAATCTTCATCACCCTATTACGCACAGAGGTATGACACACAACTCAGAAACGGAAATCGCTGAAGTCATGGCAGAGAGCCTTGAAAAAGTTTTCGAGAAACATGAAGAAATCAGTCCTTTTGACTATACTATCAATAACGAAGTCGAAGAAATTAAACTTAAAAGCAATAGAGATTATGTAAAATTTACCTCTCCCAAAGAAATCCAAGAAATCCTCAGGAAGCTAAAGAATAAAAAAGCCAGAGGCTTTGACAACATAAGTAATGAAGCCCTTAAAGTTCTACCGAAAAACTGTATAATTCTACTGTGCAATTTAATTAATTCATGTATTAGGCTCTCTTATTTTCCGAAAAAATGGAAACATTCAATTGAAATAATGATCCCGAAACCAGGCAAAAATCCAAAAGAAGTATCCAGCTGTCGGCATATCAGCCTTCTACCCGCTGTCAGCAAAGTGTTTGAACGCGTAATTGCCTCAAGACTCCAAATTTTCACTGACAAATTAATTGATACAGACGATCAGCAGTTCGGATTTAAAAAAGCTCATTCAACATCGCATCAAATTCTTAATCTCATAGAATTCATTGCCGTAGAATTTCAGAAGAAAAATGGAGTTGCCGCATGCTACCTCGACTTCGAAAAGGCCTTCGATCGAGTGTGGCATGCTGGTTTAATATGCAAGTTATCGAAATTAAACCCTCCTTCAAGTTTCTTAAATCTCATGATTTCCTATTTAGAAGATCGTACCTTCCAAGTCCGCTGTGGTGATGCTTTGTCCACACATAAAAATATTCATAGAGGACTACCTCAAGGTTCCGTCATCTCTCCAGCAAACTTTAATCTATATGCAAGTGACATGCCCAAGCCGCAAAATGCAAAAATCCTTAAATATGCCGATGATACGGTAATACTTACTAATTCCTTAAACCCGCAACATGCAATAGACAAACTGAATAGCCAAATTAAAATAATAGAAAAATGGTGCACCAGATGGAAAATCAATCTTAATCCCACCAAATGCTGTATAGTTATGTACAGAAGATATAAGAAAAACTACCCTCTGGATATCAATATAAAAATTCATGATACTCTTATCCCTTCGGCCAATTCGTACAAATATCTTGGAGTGTATATTGATGCACAGCTCACTTTCAAAGAACACATCAGTTATATCACCAACAAAGCTAATGCAGCTTTTATGGCTCTTTACCCGCTTCTAGGGAAAAATTCTAAATTAAATCTGAATACTAAACGCAATCTTTACCTGATGCTTATTCGACCAATTCTCTTATACGCAGTCCCCACTTGGGCCACGGCTTGCAAAACCCATAGAAAGAAACTTAGCTATCTACAGAATAAAATTCTACGCTCAATAACCTCAGCACCCTGGTTTATTAGAAATATCCAGCTGTATCAAGACCTGAAGATTCCTGAAATACAAGAACAGATCTTAATAATTTCGCACAAATTCTTTATCCAAGTTCAGAATTCACCATATTAAAAATCTCGCAAACTATGATCCAACAGAAGAAAATCTGGTTAAGCGACCACGTTCTATTCATTACAACTCAAAGTGGTGAAAGTGTACATATTGTAAATAGTACCCAGTATTTCATATACTCAAGAATTTGTGATGTGATTAACTATTTTTGTGTTGAGTTTTAAGTGTATTTTTATAATCTGGCAAAGCCAAATTACGGACTTTGTGAAGAGTAATTTGAAATAGCCTTATGGACTATTATTTTTCGTCTTGAAATCGCTTAACAGATTATCCTGCAACATGATTGGTCCATGTGACCGCCGAGCCCCAAAAAGGAATAATCAAATTCTATCTAATTAAGCAAGAATTACGTAGCATAAAGCTCACCTCTCCATAGTTATTAGATCATTATTATGTAGTAGATTGCAATACTATAGGCCTACAAGAGTTATTTACTCTTAAATTAATAAAACTTTGAGTAATACAGCAGTATTTATCAACGAACCAGAACGCGACCTCAGGTTACGTGATTTGATTCTGACTTACTCTCCGTATCTCATGTTCATTTCAGTCATTCAATTCCTCACTGCAAATAGCACGCACCCAGCACCTGCTCAAAAATTTTTCGAATGTTTCTACATCTACAAAAGTATATCAATTTATAATTTCATGACTGCCTTCCTGTATGACTTTGCCACATAGACCATTCTTTCGCCTAAGGGCGCGGTGCTAAGCACCTCTGATTTATCTAAACAAAAGTGAGAATATGATGAACAACTAACGAAAGACTGAACAAAAAAAAATGTATGCTTGCTTTGCAACACTTACGTAGCCTTTCTTTCGTCTGCTGAACGTTTCTATACGGAACCCGATGAAAATATCACGTTTATTTCTTTTACGTTTATTTATTATGAAACTTATTACCGCAGGTAGCGATGGCACATTTGGCATTTTTTTCAATATTTTCCCGTTACAAACTCTTTCTAAATACTAATTAATTTTAAAAGTATCCTGAGCTACAATTTTCAAGTAAAAGAAACCCTTTCAAATAATCTAAGAAGTAAAGATTTAAGCTTTCACTGTGGGAAACTCTGGTCAGTCGACAACGTGAGGAACCATGGTTCTTATAAGGTCTATGTGAGGAACCCAGTGACGTCACATTGCTCCCCAACAGGGTTCGTGTCGGCATCGTTCCCCTCAAAGGGATGAACCAGCCCTTATTTTTCTTTAGCCCTGTCTAACACCTGTCAGCTAAAACCCGAACAGAAGCCAAAATGTATTTTTGTTCAGAAAATCACGTCAGCTCGTACAGATGATGCAAAATTTATCAACTAAGATTCAGCAAAATTGAAAAACCCTCAGATATCCCAACTCCGAAGCCTCTCCCGCCTACAAGTGAAGACTTTCCGTTCGCCGTACAGTGAAAAATTAAAATCTAAAATGCATACTACAGAAATTTTTACAGATGTCTTCACGAGCGTCTAGACCGCAAACCTCACTTTTGCTCATTGCCCGGGTTTTGGAATGACAGAGGGAAAAAGGGAATTTCGTCCAAGCGCTCACAAATGCTCATGTTGGATTTCATCCAAGCGCTTACAATTGCTCACGCTCGAAGACCGCGTGCTTATGTTGCTATCGCTTTAAATGCTAACGAATATGTTGGCCTTGGTTAGACGTCGAGAACCAAGGGTCCCGCGATCGAATCTCGCTAATCGCTGCTTGATTTTCCCGAACTTATAATATTTTTATAATTTCTTTTTTTGTCTCTCTAACTTTTCTCAGGTCATGTTGACTTCCTCTTTATTTTTCCTTAACGTCTTTCATGTATTTTTCCCTATTTCTGTTCCCTTTTATTAACTATGATGTGGAGGTAGAGGGTTCTTTACCCTAGGCACTCCTTAATAATTAATCCTTGGAATAAACTGGCTAATTTTATTCTGTATATTGTGTAATATAAAAATAAATAATAAAATATAATAAATAATTGTGTATTATAAAAATAAA
>KK121458.1:48451-63691 GCA_000611955.2 Stegodyphus mimosarum
ACTGAAGATTCCTCCCCTGATGAAATCAAGAGTGAACTATGCAAAGAAGGTTTCCCGGTAATTAAAGTGTCTCAATTTACGCGGAAAAAGGATGGAGATGAAATTAAACTTCCCGTTTTCTTTGTCTCTCTTCAGAGAACTGATATTGGACGAAGTATCTACCATAAAAAGAAACTACTAGACCTCAAGGTGTCTTTTAGAAAATTTAAAAGTAACAGGAACACAATGATGTGTTACCGATGTCAACGTTACGGACATGGGCAGTTATTCTGCAACAACCAGCCTCGATGTTTGAAATGTGGTAAGGGTCACCTTACATACACGTGTAATTTGAAAAAAGAAGAAAAACCTACCTGTGTCAATTGTAAATTGGACCATGTAGCGTCTGCAAAAACTTGCGAATTTCGACCCACGATTCGGAAGAAAATGCCGTTAAAGAAGAGTACTCGGTCGACTGTTTTTAATTTATCTGACAAGCCCCCGTCGAAAGAGCCGATAACTACTGATAAATTTCCTACTGGACGGAAATCCTACTCTGATGCTGCCTCTTGCCGCGCAAATGATTTCAATCCAGATGAAAATCTCATGAAGATTATCCGCAAATTCATGGCATTTGTGGAAAAATGCAAAAAGCTGCAATCTCCCCAAGAAAAAGTTCTACTTGCTCTGGGAATTGTAGAAGAAATGATCAAGATGGACTTTTAAATTGCTCACCCTTCTGCACTATGATTCACTAAAAATTTTCCTTTTAGTTACTTCTGTTTCCGATAGATGGTGCCACCTCACGGACCTCTCTTTTGGTTTTGCATCTACTGTATTTGTCATGATTTTCTGCTTGTTTTGGGCCCCTATGCGACCTGTCGCCTCTGGAACTTCTTCTTTTTTACCATCTCAATCCTCCTTTTCATCTATTAGGACTTCTCACTGTCATGTGCCCTTCGGCAAAGTATTCAGGAGCCGATAACGCTGCATCGACTAGCAGCACTTCGGCCATATCTATATGGACTGGAGTGGACACGTAAAATCATTTAGTAACGTTAAAAGATTGTATACAAATAGGACAGTGCTGGGGGTGAGATTTACAAGTGCATCAGAAGAGGAGATGAAGTTACAAAATATGATGACAGAAAAACAGAACAGTACACAAATACAGAGGGGTACAAGTGAAATACAGTTATGTGATAGTAGCCAGGGTCCATAATAAGACTTGACAATTAATGCATTTAATAGTATCAGTTTTTTTTAAGCAAGTTTGCATAATTATTCATAGAAGCAATGTTTAATGGCAGCTAAATCCAGTTGTATGTTTCCATACATTACATGAGTCGCAGGAGATGTAAACACATAAATAGCCATTGCACAAGTTATGCGACTTAAGGGTCGCATGTTTATATTTAATATATGCATTCTTACTTATGTTTTATATCTCTTTTTTTTTCTATTAATTATAGTTAAATCAAAGAAAAACAGTTAAGATCTCTGAACACTGCAAGTGGTCTTCTACGGTAGCGCTGACTATTATAATTGTAGGCTAGACGTGGAATTGTGCGGTTTTGCACACGTGAAATTCTTTTATGAAATCTTTTGTCAAGATGTTTGATGTATGCCATTATAGTGGGCAAATTAAGTTCTCGGTGTAACGCTTCATTCCGTATGAACCATCTGCAGCGTGTGATCTGCCTAAGAAAGTTATTTTGATGCACTTGTAATCTTTTCATTTGAGTGTCACAAACAAAACCCCAGACTGGTCCTGCATAAGTAAAAATGGGACGCAGCATGGATTTATAGAGGAGTAATTTATTAGCTAGCGACAAACCGCTTTCCCGAGCAATTAAGGGGGAAAGTGTAGCTTTACGTGCTCGGTACTTATTGAGTACGTGTGAAATGTGGGGTTTCCAAGTGAGATGTTGATCAAATATGATACCAAGATAACGGGCCTGCTTGGTCCAGGGAATAGGGGTGTTATTCATTATTATGAGCCAATCATCTTCTGTTTTCTTTTTTCTAGTGAATAACATAGCTTCCGATTTTTCAACGTTGACTTTCATCTTCCATTTTTGAAGCCAGGTTTCCAATGCATGAATATGTGATTGGAGTGCTTGTTTTACTGAGCTAACAGATGCATTTTGCGTCAGAATTGCAGTATCGTCAGCGTACATAGCGAGTGTTGTGTTATGCATGTGTGGAATGTCGTTCGTGTAGAAATTATAGAGTAGCGGGCCTAAAAGGGACCCTTGTGGGACGCCGCTGTTAATAATGCGACGTGATGAGTATGTGTTATTTACACGAACAACGAAGTGTCTTTCCTGTAAATAGGAAAAAATTATGCGTGTTATGTATGCAGGGAAACCCTGAGTTATGAGTTTTGCTATGAGGCCCTCCAGCCATACCCTATCGAATGCCTTGGCAACATCCAGAAATATAGCACCCGTGGTAAGTTTATTTTGGAGTCCGTACGAGATGAGCTCTGTCACTCGATATAGCTGGTGAGTTGTGGAATGGTTTCTGCGGAATCCATGTTGATGTGGGATGGTAAGGCGTCTGTCTTCCATATCTTTGTGCAGTCGCTGAAAGATGATATACTCAGCTACTTTACTCAAGGCAGAAAGTAGACTAATCGGTCTGTAATTAACAGGATCTGTAGCTGTCTTTCCTGGCTTGAGCAAGGGCGTAATGATTGCCGTTTTCCAGACGCTCGGGTAAATTCCAGTCCTCAGGATGATGTTGATAATTTGTACAAGCTTGAAGACGGTGAAGATTCCCATGTTTTGCAGCATTTTATTAGTAATTTTGTCCATTCCAGGGCTTTTCCGGGTTTTCAATTTCAGGATGTACTCAAGGACCTCCGAGGGAAGAACTGGAGGAATGTTTGTAATGTTGTTATTGGAAGTAAAATTTGTTATTGTGTCGGCAACAAATTTTTCTGTGGGTGGATGTGAAATGTCATGAGTGTTAAACTGACTGGCGAAATGATCGGCTAGCGATTCGGCCTTTTCAGTTTCAGTGTATGCAATTCCTGACGGGCCGTTAAGGGGCGGAATGAGATTGTTGCATCTTTTATATTTAGCAGTAGCCTCCCAGATTGAATTATCATCCGGGCTAAGCGACTCTAAATAGTTAGCCCAGCGGTGTTGTGCATGTTTCCGAGTCAGGATCCTGACTTCCTGGTTTAGTTTATTAAGTAGGGTTTTATCTGCAGGGTATCTGTATTTCTGCCATTCTTTTCTTGCAGCGTTGCGTCTTTTTATAAGATTTCGAATTTCTGCATTCTTTTGTACTTTTCGATCTAAAATGGGCTTGCTATTATTAGACAGAGCAGTGTGCATTTCCAAGGTAAGATTATTCACTAAGGCATCTAACTCATTCACATTATGTGCTGTGAGTGTTGTATACTGTGTGTTGTTTAGGGCTTTGGTGTATGAGCACCAATTTGTTATGAAGGCCCTTTTGACTGGTGTGTTATGGCGAGAAATGTCAAGAGTGATGATGACCGGATTATGATCCGATGACATTTCATCTAATGATTTTACCTCGTGAAATTGTATTCCTCGTAGGAGAAAGAAGTCAATAATTGAAGATGAGGTGTCGCCATAACGTGTTGGTGTGGGTGGAGCTGCGATGGTAATTCCTACTGTATTAGCAAACTGCTGAATTACTCGTCCTAGGTATGTGTTGTTTACGCAGTTCCAATCGCGGTGGTGTGCGTTGAAATCTCCACCTAAGATTATTCGATTGTTTATTTGAGATAGTAGCCTCAAATCAGTGGCTACATCCTTATGTGCACGTCTGTTATGTGGAATATAGGTGGAGACAACTGTGAATGGTCGTGATGTGTTTGGAGTGACTGTTATAGCTAACGCCTCAACGGCAAAAAGCTGTGGAAGTGTTATGCAAATATGTGGAATGGAGCGCTTAATGAGAATAATCAAACCCCCTTCAGGAAGTCTAGTATTCCGTACTCTGTCTTGTCGATACATTTCATAGTTATGTATACTACACTGAGCATTAGGACCAAGCATGTGTTCTTGTATGAGTATAATGTCCGGGTCATACTCCTCTATAAATTCTCTGAGCTCATAGATCTTATGAAAGAGTCCATGTGCGTTCCACGTTACCACTTTAAAGACACTGGCCATAAATTTAATTAATATTAGCTAACCCGTTGACATCTTCTACAACTTGATACAGGATATTAACTTTTTCATTAAGGGTAGTACTGCTCTGTACCTTAGGTAATTGAGTTTTAAATATTTGCAATATATGATGTAAATCAGCTCCAAAAGCTTTCTGGAACTCAGACATAACTTTAAGGAGTTCCAGAAAGTCTGTCAAATTTGCTATACTATTAACATGATTAAAATTTTCTGTGACATGAGAGATATTATTATTGCTGTTATTATTGGTGCTTTCAATATCAGTACTACTGGCCAATGTCTTTTGAGCAGCAGCAAATGGGCGGGGCTTAGAGGCAATGCTATTTTGCGGTTTAACATTTGAAATGCTAGACTTAGCCGCCTGTGCATAGCTGATTCCAGGGCGAGCACTGTTGTTTTTTGATATTTTTCTGATATTTGGAAACTTTGGGCAACCTCGATAACTGGCTGGATGATCTCCAGAGCAGTTTACGCACTTGGGGTTTCCAATCGTCCTTGCTTATCACAGTTCTTAGTAGCATGATCACCAGCACACTTGACGCACTTCGGAGCAAAGTGGCAGTTATCTGAGCTATGATGCCACTTTTGGCAGTTGAAGCACTGAGGTACTTGTTGCTTGGCCACGTATTTTTCAACAGTGATGGAAAATCTGCTCAGGTCTTGTAGTTCGTAAATATCATCGATTTTTTCATTTTTGAAAAGCTGCACCTGGAATAGCGGCATAGGGGCTTTCGTCCTAAATTTTGTTAACTGTACAACTTTGTGTACGTAAAATCCGCGAGTACTGAGAGCCGCATGAATTTTGTTTTTATCCATGGAAGTCCACGTATAACAACCTTAACAGGGCGTTCTTGCTTTGTATTGACTAAAAAATGCTCAACATTATTTTGTAAGAAATATTGACTAATAGTACGATGGTCAGTAGGAGTTTTTGGTAATATTTTTAAGAATTCCCCACTAATACGACCGAGGAATTCTGCATGAGGCAACTTTTTTGCTAGTTCTAAATAATCATCATATGTGACATTCTCACCAGGTCTAACCATTATGGGGGGGATAGTATTTACATTAGCCTTTTGCTGCTGCATGTGGTTACCTACATTTGGAGAACTAGTATCCTTAATATTTAAGTTACTTAGACTTTGTGCAACATTAACATCAACATTATTTTGGTCAATATTCATATCATTACAAATTACATTATTTACAATTTCATTGTTACTATTTTGCAATAGAACATTAAATTTATTACCAGTGGGAACTTGTTCTTTTGAATTAATCATTTGTATTGCTCTAGCAGTTTTAACTGGTTTAACAAAACCATCTGCATCGACTATTTCCATAGGATTTGATTTTCTTTTATTTGCACCGCGCGTTACGGCGGGAGAGTGCGTGTTATTTTTTTCAGCCGAATTTTTTGCAGTATTTTTGGCATTATCAGCATGATTTTCCTTAACATTAGCATTAACATTGGCTATACCATTATTTATAGGAGCATTAGCATTAACATGTGAATTATAAGCACCAGCATCATCACATTTATCATTAATTTTTGGGAAGTAACTTGCCATAAAATCGCACTTACCTTCTATTTCCAAAATCCGAGAACGTGTTTTTTTAGCTTGTTCCTCCATGAGTAGAATAGCAGGGTTCGGTGGGTCGGCACATGATCTAACTTTTTCCATATCCAGGATGGTTTCCTTTAGTACACGTAATTTCAAACGTAGTTTTTCCACTTCTTGCATATTTCGTTTATACTCTTCTTCAGTCAGCGTAAAATCCAGAGTAACATTGTTCGAGTCCGGTAGAGCAGCAGCGTTTCCGCAATCCATATCCGTTTCCGAGTCCGTAGTCGGTAGGGGGGGAAAATCTTCCGATGACTCAGGCGAACGCAGTTCGCTAACACAGGCACCCGCGCGGTTGCGCTATCCCAGAGTAACTTGTGTGGGCGATTTTCTAGAAGTTGAGACATAGCATGTAAAGAACTAAGCAGCGTGAAGCTTGAGAAGAAGTGAAACAGCTTGATAATCTAGGAGAAGTCAGAGAGATATCAGAGAATAATAGCAAATGACATGGCATATCTCTGTCTTGTGCATAGAAATAATAGAGAAGTGAGATGAAGTCGTCAGCAGTAGTTTTCACGCTACGAGTCTATGTCCGCTACGCTGATTGGGCGAGAGTACCGAGTATCAATCTGAAAGGCAAATGCGGAAATATGGCAAGCGGGTGTTTTTGGCATCATCGATCATCTTGGAGATTTACTTGGAGCTGACGTACTTGGTGCGGCTGAGCATCTTGACTTTTGGTAAGTTATTTTACTTATGTTAATTCAGGATAGACATTGCCTTGCTAGGATAGTTACTTAGGACCGAGAAATCTACTTTAGTATGTAATATTCCCCCAGACCGCGAATGGAAAATACTGATATTTTCCGAGCTAAGAATAAATTTGAGGATTTCTTGAGAAATGGTACTCTGGAAGATTTAAATAATTTCATTAGACAAGCAGGAATTCAACAAAATCTAATTCGAAATGGTGTATCTTCAGTCACCCAGGAGCTAGCCCAATGGCTTGATATTGCTGTAGCGCGTGTCACTAAGCAAAAATTACAGTTAGAAGGACTAGAACTCCCAACAGCAGCTGATATCCCACAGTTTGAACGCAGATTAAGTGCTATAAGCCTAAATAGCAATATGACTAAACCTAAGCCTCCCGGATGGATTTCACCAAAAAAAACACACAAAAGGATTAGAAGTCAGGATAGTGACATTGTCATTACACCCACAAAAAATAAATTCCAACACTTAACTGACGATGATGATATGGACACTCAAATCATAAGCTCCCAAAAAACCCCAACGAAGAACCCTAATACTGATGAACAAGGATTTGCACATCCCAAGAAAATTGCCAACAGAATTCCCCCCATCATTTTATCCGATGTACAGGAGTGGAAACCCATACGGGACAAACTTAAAGATTTAAACGAAAAAATGGAATGCAACATGAAGGGTGGAGACATCCACATAAAAGTATTTACCACTGATGATTAAAGGAAAACCACAAAATATTTAGACGAGCAAAACCTTCCATATCACACATTCCCGCTACCTAAAGATAAGCCAATTAGAGTAGTAATAAAAAAGCTCCCAGCCTTCACCAAAATTGAAGACATCAGAGAGGAATTGATTGAGAAACAAATCCCTGTCGTTAATGTCAGGCAAATAACCAAAAAAATAGACGGCGAAATAATCAAACTTCCCACTTTTGTGGTAGAAACAGAAAGAAGCGCCCAAGGTAAACTCATATACAGAGTAACGCATCTAACTGACCTGGGCATAACAGTAGAGCGATTTAACACTACACCCGGCCCCAAGCAATGCCACAACTGCCAACGCTATGGACATAGTCGCGGCCACTGCAAACACCAGCCTAGATGCCTCAAATGTGGCGAAAAGCATCCCACTTTTGTCTGCAAAAAAGACAGGAATCTACCTGGTCGCTGTTGCCTTTGCGGAGGCGATCATGTATCATCTTACAAAGGTTGCGAAAAGCACCCGGATAACATCAAAGCTAAAATAGCACAAAAGACAAACCAACCAAGACCATCAAAAAATGAAGTTCCCGCAAATAATAATATAAACTTCCCACCACTTCCTCAAACAGAGCCGAAAAAATGGAGTACAACGAATCCTAACACACAAGATCCTGCGCCAGCCAATCAGGAAGCCCCCAGCAACATCAAACAAGCCGCAACTGATTTCTTTACCTGGCTGAAAGAAATCATACATACAGGGAAGACACTTCTTGAGAAATTCAAGAAAAGTAAAACCATTATGGACAAGATCCAGGTTGGCATAGAAGCCATCGACATCATAACTAATTTGAATTATGAATTTTAAGCCATACAACAGCCAACAAAATTTTCAGATGACTACAACAAGTAGTTTAAATATAGCCTACTTCAACATCAATGGAATCAGAGGCAAAAACGTAGAAGTCGAACATTTCCTCGCCAAACACGATATAGATGTATTTTTAGTAAACGAAACACATCTAAGACCGTGTAATAAATTTAAAATTAAAAATTACAAAACCTATCGTACGGATCGGAATCATAACCAGGGTGGCGGCACGCTTATCTTGGCAAAACGACATTTGCAAACTACCAACTTTGAACTCCCGGATACCAATAACATAGAAAAAACAGCAATTATTGTTCATTCAAGAACAAGCGAAGCAATTGTATTTGTGTCAGCTTATTGCCCTCCAACCAATATTATAACTAACCAAGATATAGAAAACCTTACAAACTCGCAATATAAAATGATAATAGCAGGGGACTTCAACTGCAAACACCCACACTGGAACTCGCGCAGAATTAATACCAATGGTAATACTCTATATAATTATCTACTAAATAATAGCATCCAAATTTTTGGACCCACAAGCCCAACAAGGTATCATCATACGGGTATTGGAGAAGTACTAGATATCGTTATTACTAATAATATGACCCAAATACCTTACCTGCAGCCCTTGCATGAGCTTCAATCTGACCATCTTCCCATTAAATTCATCATTTATGGTTTCGAGAATTTAATTCCGCTTAAAAGAAGGACTAATTGGGAACTCTTTAAGCACAACTTAGAAAAACTACCGGCAAATCCGGATCTATCCGACATCGCAAAGATAGAGGATCAAATCACCAAAATTAGCACCAGGATTAATACTGCCTTAAATACTGCCATTAAATTTGAAGAATACAAGACTAGTAAACTCCCAAATGACATAAAAGAATGCATTAAAAATAAAAATCGGATAGCTAAACTATGGAGACGCACTCAAGACCCCCAAATCAAAAATCTACTAAACAGAAAAGTCAGAGAGGTTAAACAACTATTAAATGATTATAGATCTAACACTTGGGACGACTTTCTGGACTCACTAGATCTTGACCACACCACAGTCTGGAAAATAGCAAAAAGTCTAAAGAATAATCATAGCAACAATATTGGCCCGCTACAAACCCAAAATGGAC
This sequence comes from Stegodyphus mimosarum, assembly GCA_000611955.2. NCBI lineage: Eukaryota > Metazoa > Arthropoda > Arachnida > Araneae > Eresidae > Stegodyphus > Stegodyphus mimosarum. Next base: position 57,647 of record KK121458.1, read on the forward strand.
TTTTTTACTCCGAAAAAGAAATTGCAGAAACGCTAGCTGAACATTTAGCAATCACCTTTCAAAATAACCTGAGCACTGATGATGATACAGAAGAGGAGGTCAAAAATTTTAATAACCAACTTAATAATCAGATTGGATATGAACATTTATTACCCACCTCTCCCACAGAAATTATGACTATAGTTAAAAAACTAAAAGCCAGAAAGGCACCTGGTTTTGATGGCATTTCTAACCAAGCACTCAAAATGCTCCCGAAAAATTATCTTGTCTTAATATGCAATATCATTAACTCCTGCCTGAGGAAAAACTATTTCCCGCAGCAATGGAAACATGCTCATATAGTTACCTTCTTAAAACCAGGGAAAAACCCCAAAGATGTAAACTCATACAGACCAATCTCTCTATTGCCCAGCATGGGGAAAATTCTCGAAAGAGTACTTCAAAAAAGACTCCTACAATACCTTGAAAACAACAATACAATACGCAGTGATCAGTTCGGTTTTCGAGCAGGCCACAGCACTGTGCATCAACTTTTAAATGTGGTTGAGGACATCTCAGAAGCCCTTAATAAAAAGAATACAGTTGCCAGCTGTTTTTTGGATCTTGAAAAGGCTTTCGACAAGGTGTGGCACGAAGGGTTACTCTTCAAACTGCACCTTGCTCGACTGCCCATCAATTTCATTAAAATCATGCGAAGCTATTTAAAAAACCGCACTTATCAAGTAAAGATCAATACTGCCATCTCCTCCAGGAAATACATTAAAAGCTCCGTACCGCAAGGAAGTGTACTTGGACCAAGTCTCTTTTGTCTGTATATAAATGACATGCCAACCCCTCTTAATGCAAAAATATACAAGTATGCCGATGATACTGCTATCATCACAAAGTCACTAAAACCCCAATTTGCTGTGGATAAACTTAATCTTGCAGTGAACAATATTGCCCATTACCTCAATACCTGGAAGCTCTCCATAAATCCTACGAAGAGTAATATTTTGTTATTTAGAAGACATCGGAAATTTACGCCAGTGGAAATTAATATTAAAATCAATAATCATCCCATACCCATAGTCAAAAGCACCAAGTACCTAGGGGTAATACTAGATGATCAGCTATTATTTAAAGAACATACTGTTAAAGCCTTAACTAAAGCAACAGCTGCAAAAATAGCCATTATGCCTTTAATTGGCCGAAGATCTAAACTTAATATCAAAACCAAGAAGAAGCTCTATCTGACACTACTAAGACCCGTCCTGCTATACGCGATTCCAGTGTGGGCAACGGTATTTAAAACATACAGGAAAAAGTTACAAGTATACCAAAATAAGATACTCCGAGAAATTATAAATGCCCCTTGGTTTGTAAGGAATTTACAGATTCACAAGGAACTAAAAATAAAACCCATAGAGGATCAGATTCTGACTACATGTCATAACTTCTTCTGTAAAATTGAAAATTCAAGTTATAATCACATACGAAATCTTGTAAATTATGATCCCACGATAGAAAATTCAGCAAAAAGGCCGAGAACTATCTTCCATAATCCTAAATGGTGAAATACAGATATAGTGATAAAATACCAAGGACTTTGTTTTTCATCCTTGCAAAGCACGGACTTTGTTTATATACTTGCAAAGACTAGGTGTGTGTACATAGTGTTAATCTGATATAGACTTTGTGTTAAAAATCTTTTCCTTACAAAGACGAACTTTGTTTTAACCTGGCAAAGCTATAAATAATCAAATAAATTCACTTACTGTATGAACCAGTATTAGCGGAGGTCAGCTCACGGGAGGGTGACCCCCCACGTGATCAAACTCCACCAATCACGATTACTCGAAATAAAAATTTCGTTTTCTGCACTATGTAAATTGTGCTAGTGAAATTAAGTAGTGATAAACTATAATACCATTCTAAAAGTGACTGTGAAATCATAATACCACTCTGAAAGTGACTGTGAAATTACCATAATGTATAACTTACATCTTATGAACTCAACATGATACTAGGATATCATGTTACAACTCATGAGCATTGTGATACTGAACTGTGAGCATTATGTGTATTTGATGCAGTACCATTTCTCAAACTCCTCTTATTTTACTGTGCTAGAATTATACCCCATTGAATCTGTAAGAAACTGATAATTATCGATTCATCGATTCCAAATTGCATATATCATTAGCTGAAGCAACATTCACCCGAGCCACTTTTACTGTGGGTGACCCCACTACCAGCCAATCACAGAAGCTTCTCTTCGCAGCTTTCCCAGATGTAAACATTACCCATAAAATCTCATTTTTCGCACATACAGTGCTGGTTTAGCTTCGCCGATTAGGCGTGGCGATTTTCGCCATAATTTCTATATTACCATCGCCTAAGGGCTCAAAATTTTGTCAAAAGAGACAGTAAAAGTAGTTAAACTACTAAACGCTGCCGAAACCAATTCAACTGATCTGATCTGATCTGATCTGGAGCGGGTTAGGTGGGCGGAGCCAGGAAGGTCCAGGCTGGATCAAGCTGATCCAATCAGAGCGGATCAAGGATCAAGGAAGTTAAAGTTACGGAGTACACTAGGGCAAAGCCTTTAACTCCACATCATCAATAATAAAATTTAATCATCAAAAGAGGGGATCATCAAATACGGGAAAATTTTGAAAGCCAAAAATAATTTAGCTCAGATAATGCCTTCTGCATGGGACAAAAAAGGTAAAAACCCAATGAAGGACTTTAATTTAGTGTCAAAATAGGGGCCAGAATCAATTTAGATAGGGTCAATCAATGCTTCAATAATTTTGAAAAAGATATTGTTAGGTGGCATGAGCTTTCCTTGATTCTTGATATCAAAAGTAAAAAGATAAAAATCCTAAGCCAAGCAGCGCGATTTAAAGAGCTTCGCGAGGTCAATGAACTATGACTTCACTGATTCTCGTTTCCGCTCGGAGTCTAGGAGAGTGGGAGGGGGGGACCCGTTAGGCGGGTAGAAAAAGTAACAGAACAAGTAGTCAACAATAACATAGTAATAGGTGGAGATTTTAATGCACAACACCGCGTGTGGAACTGCAACACTAACACATTCCTTGGAAATGTAATTCTACGATTTGCCAATTCGGCTGGACTTACAATTGCAGCTCCTCAAACCCCAACACGTTATGGACCTACATCAGCTACTACACTGGATTTCTTTTTGATTCGAGGCTGTGCCTCGAATTATACGGAAAGCCTTGGAGAGCTCTCCTCGGACCATAATCCAGTCTTATTACAGCTTGATGTTACTGGACATAACACACCACACAAGAAGGCCTTTATTACTAACTGGTCTGGTTATACCAAAGCCTTAAACAACACTGCATTACACATTCCAACACCACAAACAGGCAATGAGTTAGATGCTTTAGTGCAAAATTTTACAGATGAAATGTTAAATGCACTTCAACAAAATAGCAAGCAGTTAAGAAAAGAGAGATCAAAGTATTCCAAGGAGATTAGGGATACAATAAGGAAAAGAAATGCTGCTAGAAAGCAGTGGCAACGTTCCAGGTACCCCCCGGACAGGACTCTATTGAATCAACTGAACCAGCAAGTCAGGATCCTGACCCGTACACACACCAACACAAACTGGGCCAAACATTTATCCTCGCTCTCTGCAGATGATAATTCTCTGTGGAAAGTTGTTTCATCACTTGAAAGATGCCACACCAACATTCCGCCCTTAAATGGCCAGAATGGAATTGCATACACTGAGCTGGAGAAAGCTGAGTCGTTAGCCGATCACTATGCTTCCCAGTTCACCACAAACAACATATCACACCCTGCAACAGAAACACTTGTCACACAGACACTGACAAATATTACCTCACAAACAAACGCGGACAACATCCCTCCTGTCATTCCATCGGAGGTCTTTAACTACATCTCAAGGTTGAAATGCAAGAAAAGTCCAGGTGTTGACAAGATCACAAACAAAATGATCAAGTCTATGGGCAAGATTATGTTCTTCAAACTTATCAAGATAATTAATGCAATCATGACACTAGGACATTACCCAGTTTCCTGGAAAATTGCAATTATCACGCCCTTGCTCAAACCTGGAAAGGACCCAGCTGAAGCCTCCTCTTACCGTCCAGTCAGCCTGCTATCTGGACTTAGCAAGATCACGGAATTCATCATCTTCAAACATCTGCAAAAATTTACAGAAGACAATAACATTCTTCCTGAGGAGAAATATGGGTTTCGTCGTAAACACTCGACGGTCCATTAACTCTACAGAGTGACAGAAATGATCTCCGCTGGTCTCCAGGAAAAGTCAATCACAGGAGCAATTTTACTAGATGTAGCAAAGGCCTTCGACAGAGTTTGGCTTGAGGGCTTACTATACAAAATCCACACACTGGGATTTCCAGGGTACATCATAAACATCATAAAATCATACCTCACAGACAGACATTTTGTCGTTCGTGTAAATCACACTACATCCTCACCTAGAATCATACAGGCCGGGGTCCCCCAGGGGTCCCTACTTGGCCCTTTACTTTTTAATCTTTACACAAACGATATTCCACGTACACCACACACCACGTTAGCAATGTATGCTGACGACACTGCAATTCTCACACAAAGTGCATCTTATGGCTCAGTTATACAGTCACTACAGGATCCCATCCATACACTGGAATCCTGGCTTATAAAATGGAAGATACAAATCAATGTGTCCAAATCGGACGCAATCCTATTCACAAGAAGAAGATGTGACGAGTCACAAGTTATCACTATGTATAATGTACCCATCCCCTGGACGAAGCAGACCCGATACCTTGGAGTTACTCTTGATAATACACTCACATGGGGCCCCCACATTACAAGTATTATTGCCAAGTTCCGAGTACGTAAACATACACTTGCCCCTTTAATTGCTCGGAACAGCGTTCTCTCGATTGATAACAAGTTACTCATTTACAAAACCATGTTGCGTCCCATCCTAACCTATGCCTGTCCTGTATGGGGATTTGCCTGCACCACCTCAATGAATAAATTACAAACTGTGCAAAATGTTGTATTAAGAGAAGCGGTGAATGGTCGCTGGTTCATAAGAAACAAGGCCATTCACCAAGAGCTTAAAATTAAAGAATTACCTGAATATATGGCTAAGCTAGCCAGAAGATTTTATGTTAATATTAACAAAGTGCGGAATAGCACAATCCCAGATCTTAACTATGATATTCATGATTTGCACAACAGGAAGCGCCCCAGGGCAATCCTGAGATATTTAAACAATTGATACCTTATTCATGTTCTTTGTAATCTATGTTATTTAATTATTTTGTCATTGTAATACTTTGTAAATATTCGTTAGCGTTCATTTGTTTGTTTTTTGCATTTTTGTGTATTTAATGTTTGATACCCAATGTATTAGTTTCTCTTTCTCATGGTAATAGATCGTAAATATCTTACAATATCTTACAATTAATTTCTTAGACTAAATTAAGTTCCTATAATTTAAACACATTAATTGGAGTAAGACACAGTAAGGCTATTGGCATATTTCTTTTCTTCCCTGCCTCTCAATGCGTCATCGCACTTTTAGCTTCAGATCTTCTCCGCCTTTTAGGCACTGCACTGCATCTATCGTCAGATGGTTCGTGAAACTTCTGTGGAAAGTATTTACTTTTCCGTTAACATCACCGAATTTATTTTAGATTTCATCAACTCTCCGACTGGAGTACTAGGAACTGTACATATTAGAAAATCGAAATCTCATGTTATTCCGGGATAGTGAAGTTTTTTCACGGGTGCCTATTTCAGCGTGTGCCACGCCTGAACCGCAGTAGTTACGTGCTGATCAGATCAGATCAGTTGAATTGGTTTCGGCAGCGTTTAGTAGTTTAACTACTTTTACTGTCTCTTTTGACAAAATTTTGAGCCCTTAGGCGATGGTAATATGAAATTATGGCGAAAATCGCCACGCCTAGTCGGCGAAGCTAAACCAGCACTGTAGTCCAGTCCAGTCCATATATGTATTGCCGAAGAGCCGCTAGTAAATGCGGC
>KK121459.1:0-14467 GCA_000611955.2 Stegodyphus mimosarum
GGAAGGGAGCCACTTCTGCTTTTGCGAAGTTTTCCTTCTTAACAGTACATATTCTTTGGCTGAGCTAACCGTCCGACGTCGGACGTGTAGACACTTCGCAAAAGGTGCCTTGTTTCCGTATACGCTTTCTCTCCGTGGACGTTTTGTGTTTGTCATTACTTCATCTGGGCAGACATTCGTTCTTTGCGGCGAGTCGATGGAATTTAAATAGACTAAAGCATTTTAAGGAATATGAGTTGCGTCTTGACCGTTTAATCCGAAAATAGACAAATAATAATTTATTTCTATACCAGAAAGAAACAGGTTTATATTATTCAATTTGATTTTACTTTTATTATATGTAATTTTAATGTGCTACATCGTTGGTTGCATATCATTTCCTGAGTTTTAATACCCATTCATCGTAGTGTTTTCGATAGTTTCTTCACTGATGGTGACTTTCGCATTCTTCTGAGCGAAACGCTGTTCAAGCGTGTTGTATCGATGGCATAATTTTCTTTCATTGCTTTACTCATTTCTGTTTGACTACTGACTTAGAGTTCTGAATAAATATTATTTACTTTACGTATTAACTAAATGAAATACTGGTAAATCCACACATCTGCTGGTATCGAATTTAGACTCATTAAAAAGCATCGTCTAACACAAAACATTTTAATACTACTGCTATGAATTTACATCGTATTACTTTTCTTTTTACATCGTAGTGTTTATCATTTTATTATTTAATTTGGTTTTTAACTTCGCTATTTGTTGTTTTAAATTTCTGTTTCATATAAACTTTAGTTTGGACGGTGGCTAGCTACTCTTGCATAAACTACCGTGTCTTTGGGGCAAATAACGTTTCTGATTATGTGCCATTAACTCTACTACCACCACTAGCACCATCAACGTGTGAAGTATCTTTTCATTTAAATCAGTCCAAAATCATTTAAGCGGAAAGCTCGTTTAAATTTGCATATGCCTAGGGTAGTTCTCCTAGGGAAAAGCCTTACAAGTGTAAAGTATCTAAGAAATCATTTAATCAAAAACTCATTTAAACATGCATATTCGTATCCACACAGGAGAGAAACCTTATATATTTGAAGTATCTAAGAAGACGTTTAGTGTAAAGGTTAATTTAAACAACCATATGCTTATTCACACAAGGAGAAATCTTATATGTATGAAGTATATGTAAGAAATCATTTAATCAAAAAGCTCATTTAAACATGCATATGCTTATTCACTCAGAGAAACCTAATATGTGTGGAGTATGTAAGAAGATATTTAGTGAAAAGACTAATTTAAACAGGCATATGCTTATTCACACAGGAGAGAAACCTCATATATGTGAAGTATGTAAGAAGTCATTTAATCGAAAAGCTCATTTAAACAGGCATATGCCTATTCACACAGGAGAGAAACCTTATATGTGTGAAGTATGTAAGAAGACGTTTAATGACAAGGATAGGTTAAACAAGCATATGCTTAATTTTACAGGTGAGAAACCTTATATGTGTGAAGTACGTAAGAAATCATTTAATCAAAAATCTCATTTAAACCTGCCTATGCCTAGTCACACAGGAGAGAAACCTCATCAGTGCGAAGTATGTAAGAAAGCATTTAATCAAAAAGATTATTTAAACATACATATGCGTATTCACACTGGAGAGAAACCTTATATGTGTGAAGTATGTAAGAAGATGTTTAGTGAAAAGAGTAGTTTAAATAAGCATATGCTTATTCACACAGGACAGAAACCTCATATATGTGAAGTATGTAAGAAGTCATTTAATCGAAAAGCTCGTTTAAACATGCATATGCTTATTCACACAGGAGATAAACCTCATATATGTGAAGTATGTATGAAGTCATTTAATCGAAAAGCTCATTTAAACAGGCATATGCTTATTCACACAGGAGAGAAACCTCATATATGTGGAGTATGTAAGAAGCCATTTAATCGAAAAACTCATTTAAACTTGCATATGCTTATTCACACAGGAGCCAAACCTCATATATGTGAAGTATGTAAGAAATCATTTAATCAAAAAGTTCATTTAAACATGCATATGCGTAGTCACACAGGAGAGAAACCTCATCAGTGCGAAGTATGTAAGAAAGCATTTAATCAAAAAGATTATTTAAACATACATATGCGTATTCACACTGGAGAGAAACCTTATATGTGTGAAGTATGTAAGAAGATGTTTAGTGTAAAGATTACTTTAAATAGGCATATGCTTATTCACACAGGTGAGAAACCATATATGTGTGAAGTATGTAAGAAATCATTTAATCAAAAAAGTAATTTAAGCATACATATGCGTATTCACACAGAAGGGAAATCTTATATGTGTGAAGTATGCAAGAAGACGTTTAGTGTAAATGGTGATTTGAATAAGCATATGCTTATTCACAGAGGGAAGAAACCTCATATCTGTTAAGTATGTAAGAAATCATTTAATCAAAAAGCTCATTTAAACATACATTTACATATTCACACAGAGAAACCTTATATGTGTGTAGTATGTAAGAAGACGTTTAGTGTAAGGAAGCATATGCTTATTCACACAGTTGAAAAACCTCATATGTGCGAAGTACGTAAGAAGTCATTTAATTGAAAAGCTTGTTTAAACAGCCATATGCGCATTCACACAGAGGAGAAACCTGGTGCGAGTGAAATCCATTTAATAAAAAAAATCATTTAAACTTCCATACGTGTATGCACACAGCAAACAAACCTCGTATGTGTGAAGTATGTAAGAAGTTTACTGAAATCGGTAGTTTAATGTGCGTATGCTTATTCACACTGGAGAGAATATTTGTGTGTGTGGTATATAAATAATCATTTATCTTCATAAAGAGTATTTAAGTATGGATGCCAACGTAAGAGACAAATGTGAGGAGTTGTGTATGTAACAAGTCATTTAGAGTGATGAAGAAATTGAGAAAACCTATCTTTTATGTACACAGAAGAGGAACCTGCTGTGTTTTGAACGGTGAAAATGCGCTTTAGCCCACTGCTTGGCGATATTTTGAAAATCGCCAATTCGGCGCGTTTTTTCGAAACGTCTTTGCAATTGCAACCTTCCCGACACGCTCCGCGAAAACCTATTGTAAACAAAACATAGAATTCTAAAGCGTAAATTAGTATGGAAACTGTTGCACACAAAAAGATAATAAAATATGCAAAACGAACATTATGATCATTAAAATATTTGTCAGTTAGGTTTAAATTAATTATTTACATTTTATGTTGTAATACTTACACATTTTATGCCGTTACATAACTTTCCTGACACGCTCCGCGAAAACGTAACCAAAATGGCATCAAAGAAAGAAGGATTTTTTTTTAAAAGGCATTAAAATTACAAACGATACCATGTACACACCGTTCTGTTTTAACTTAAAAAAAAAACTGGGAATTGCACAATGTAGGCAACGTGCACAAATGAACAAAATAAGCTAAAATAATGAAAATAAATTACAAGAAAATGCTATGTGCACAGCATTCCTTTTAAACTTAAAAAAAACTTCAGCGAATTGCACAATGTAGGCAACGTACACATGTTATACGGAGTTACCCATGTTGGCGCGTTTATTGCTCATTCAAAAACAATCGCCGGCAAGCAGTGGGCTAAAGCGCATTCCAACCTTTAGAACATATATTAGAAACAACTTTTGCTTACCTATGCAGTGAGCACTGGTCTGTGCTGCTTGAAAAACCTAATCATTTGAGGTGAAGACAGAATTTAGATACAGCCAAATTCCTAGAATTTAGAGAGACAAATCTGAATAGCATGAAGCCTATCGGTAACACTTTAGTAGAAACATAAATTCTCATTTAATGAAAATAAATTATAAACCATTTATTTGTTTCCCCAAGATGAAATATTTTTCAAGTTAATTTTACATATGTTGAATGTATGGATCTTCTGCATAGTGAAGAGTGGATATGAAGTTCGAAAACTGAAATTCTTAAATGTGGCTAAATGTTTCATCCTATATGTGTTTTGTGTTAACTCTTTCTGAATGTCATGCAGATATGAATTGCAACTATGACATACAGATAGAAATGTCATTCTTAGTGCCTGTCATGAAAAATGTGTTAGGTATTTCCACTAGACATGAACAAGTACTGAAGACTGTGACTGTCTGTCTTCTGTATCAGATGTGTCAGTCTATAATGTTTAGAAAATCAGTGCAGTGTTGCACAGCTATGTTAGACTGAAATCAGACATTTTCAGCCAAACTTTGAACACACCAAGTGGAGCAATACAATGTGTGTAATGCATATAAAAAAAAGTTTGGGAAACATTTTTGTGCAGGTAAGAAATCTATGTATAATAGATATTTATTTCGAAAACTGTTTTATATTTTTTTTTCAAGTAATAATTGAAAGAAAGCTAAAATAATTCGTTTTTATTTTCTGCTGTCATATTATAAGGTGAAATTATTTTCCAGTTTGAGAACTTAACAATATTTCAGCTCTGAGAAATAAAATAATAAATGCTATTAAGCCCATATTTTAAAAAAATAAATGAGTAAAAGTAAATGTCATAATTGGTAGCTTTTTGCTAGGTGCTTCAGAAAGTATGAAGTTTTCGAAGCACTGAGGAAAAACAAAAAAGTTTAATTATTTTAAGATTGCTGTCATTTCTCCATTTTAATATTTTTTAATGATAACTATATCATGTGTAATTGTTTTTGTATGTTAAAATGTGTGTCAGTTTTCTCTGTAAAATTTAGTTTACGCTTTTCTGATTTCTTTTCTGCTTTTTTTTTTTTTTAATTCAAAAATCTTCTGTCTGTTTGCTCAATTAAAGTTTGTAGGGATGCTTTTTCTTTTTGATTTTAGAACTTGCATCCTCAAGCTTTAACGCAATTATATTCAGGCATATGATTTTTAACAAGGGTAACAAAATGACTAAATCTTCTTGGTATTATTGTTTAATGGACATATTTTGTGATGAATATTTTACTTTTGAGAGAATTTTTCAAACAATATTGAAAACAAAATTTCTTGAATTTTCTACTTTTGTTTCCGAAAGTCGTTCTCTTAACATTTTTATGTTCTCTTTACTTTCTCTTCTTTTCATTAGACACAAGTATGGAATGTTGCAGTAGTGGTTCTAATGTTATCACATGGGCAACTATCTGTACAAAAGAATTTTTTTCTGCTAATAAAGATAATAAGTTATGTCAGTTAATAGATGTCTCAGTGCTCTACAGAGTGCCAACACAAGGCGTTTTTCCTACTGGTATATAATCTCTGTGGGTCCTAAATTCTGCTTGCCAGTGTTTCTTTAAATTCTAAAATTTTGCTGTCCGTTAAATCTAAGTTCCTGTCCTAAATTCTAAAATTTTATCATCCCAGTATTTTGTTCTTTGCTGCTTTACTAAATTCTAAAAATTCTCCTGCAGGCACTGATCATATCATTTTCTATTTAAGCTCAAATTATTGAAGAAAAAAGTAGCTTTTTAGAATAAGAGCAATTTTTAATTTAGCCTCAAAGTTCTAAAATGAAGAAGGCAAAATAAAGTGATTACTTGAAAAGAAAGAAAATTGTTCTTCAAAGATACATTGTTGGAACATTAACAAATTAGGAGATGAAACAAAAACTAATAGGAACACCGATTATTTATAGGGAGAAAATATTCTAAAAGAAAGAAACTGTATATTAGCTAAAAGATTTGCAAAATTTTCAGATTAAAAAAGCATGTAAATATTTTACTGTGTGTTGTTGCTACAAAATGTATGTTTGGTGTAGCTTTGAAGTATAACTATCCTAATATCATTTTGGAAACAATGTTGTAAATTTTATGTGCAGTGATCCATTATTTAAACTCTTTTAGAACAGGGGTCTCATATGCCCATTCCCTACAAAAGTCTCACAGCTGAGTATCCAACCCGCACATCACTGGAGAACTAATGAAAGGGGCCAATGATGCATATATGCATTTTAAGCCGAAACATGTTTTGAAGTCCACTAGATGGCATCCTGTGTCCATTACGTTTCAATTATATATAGTTTTAGGATCCAGTTTTCAGTTTGATCACATTTTGTGTAACATTGGTGTGAGCTGTTGTGGGCGAGGAGGCAAAATGTAATGTAAACAAACAGAGCTTATCTCAAAAACTAACAGAGCTTAAGTCACCTCGAGATATAAATGTTCATGTTTCTGATATCCCTTCAGATCCTTTTTGTTATTCTTTTTTTTTTTTTTTTTTTTTTTTTTTTTTTGCTACTATGTGGGATCTTTTAGGGTTACTATGTGGGGTTTTATCAGTGGCAGATTGACCAAAGAATTCAGCTCTGGCATGAAAAGATATGTTGGCTCTAAGGCTTCATATGAAATGTCATTATAAATATAAGTTAACATTTTCATCATCATCATCATAAAGTGATTTTATAAATTAAAAATATTCATTGCAGAAACGTAACACTTTATTCATATTTATACATATAAGAACTGAGCTATGTTTGAAATATCAATTGTTTCATCCCGATGAATTGTAAATTTGGGCTTTCTTTAAGCCTAGTATTATGCTGCTTGAATTGTTCTTTGCTAATTTTAGAAATTTTATTGGCGATGGAATCTTTTGACAGAGGAATGTTCAGAAATTCTTTATCATATTTACCATTTTAATTCAGCAAGTAATTCAGGACCTTCTCCAGTTGCTAGTGATTTAAACATCTGAATGCTTATAGCTTTACGTGGTTTGGGATATCCCAAGGGAATGGGCTTGCAATGTGGTTAGATTCACTGTTTTTTTTTTTTTTTTTCATCCCACATGTAACCAGTTCCCTGTTTACCATGCATAACATGAATATGAACCACTTTCTCTTAGAAAGCCTTCCACTTAGGTACCCTGCTCTTAGGTAGATATCCCTCATGGCTTTGTTGTGTTGAGGATATTAACAGTCGTGTGAGATAGGCTTTTGTTTATTGAAGTACAAGTGATGGTTGAATTCAAGATGCCTTTTCAATTGTGATGATTTCATACTATACACATTGACATGCCTTTGCGGAACGAAATGTTATGTACTGCGTGTTTGTGGCATATTTTGTTTCTGGAATGACTTTATACTGAAACTATAATGTAATATCACTATTATGATGCTCTTGCCAATTTATCAATTTGTAAATATAATTTACAGCTCATCCTAAAGAGTATTACAGTTTTATAATTGTTCTGCAGAGAAAATGTAACATATTAAAAAGAAATGAGGGGATTGCAATTAATATTTCTTTAAATTCCTGTATCTGAAATAAATTTTCAGTCTCAATGTTTTGCTTTATGATCTAATTTCGGTTATGGCCCACAGCTTAAGAACTGCTGTCAGGAGACCAAAATCATGGGTGTATTGTTGTCGCTGTGTCGTAAAATACCGGTCACTGTTCAAGTAGATTAGAGCTGTGATACAAATAATGGCTTATTTTTAAAGTTGCTTCTTTAATTCAGTAAAAACCCATCTATGTATTCAAACAAGAACATGCGCATTCAAAACAAATCTAAATATTAAATTAGCGCTCATAAAATTGCATTCATTTATTTAGCTTTCTTTGACGTTTGAAAGTGAAAATCTTCAACTGAGCTAAGTTAACACAGGTTTGAGTAACTGAAAATTTCTTTTGGTATTTATACACTACTCTAGAATTTTAGAAAAAAATAATGTCTTTTTGCATTGCTTGTAAAAGTTGTGTGATGAATATTGTCTTCATTTAAGTATGAATGAAATGGGGGTTAGTTTGAATATATATTGTATAGGAAATGGATATTATCTAATTAACAGTTATGCAACTGACAAGACAAATGAATGAACTGATTGGAAAAGTCATGTTGATTTTTGTTTGCCTTATAACAAGCATGTTCAATATATCATAATTTAAATAATGCATAGAGTATCACAGTTATAATACCTAATCATGTAGAATTATTTATCAATATTTATACTTAAAAAATTTATTAGTTTCAATTATTTTAATTACGATAGCTGAATTTTTATACAGCTAGAATATTATGCATATAATCCATTAACAGCAGTGTTAAACTTAGTCAAAATGCTTGTTTACATTAGCAAAAATCTGAATAAAAAAAAAAAAAAAAAAAAAAAAAACAGGAATTCAATGTCTTCCTTAATGTAAGTTGAATGGTTCCTTTTGAATGTGAAATGGAATGAGTTAGTATAACCTGGGAAATTGAAAAATTTTGACGCTTAACACATTAACCAGTGACGTTAAATTTTTGCAACATTAGTTACAAATATTTTTTTAATCTTCTGTAAAGTATTTTTTTCTTTAACATTTTTGTAGATTCTAAATAAAGCTTGAATGTTTCTTATGAAAAGAAAATAAAAATTTTTATAAAATAAACACATTGGTACTATTTATTAGATACTTGTTTACTTGTACTTAAACATATCATTCTGTTTATTAGAAACAATTATCATTTGACTAATATATCTTTGTATTTTTTTTTTTTTTATTTTATAATTTCTTCTTTTCCTCTATTTAGAAGTTTTTTCTTTAAATTTTGATTAGATCTCGTAGAGGGTGCAACCAATCAAATGATTTTATGAAAATATGCCAATCTTCTAGAAACCTTACATAGTAAAATGCTATCAAACTGTAAGGTTATCATTGTGTCTTTGCTGTTATAAATATGCATTTTTTAACATATTCCAAAACAGATCACTTTGAAAATGTTGCAATGTCAGTTGAAAGCAGATTTAGTAATGTTCCCCAAAACTTATTGTGACCCATAAAGAATATATTGATAATGATATGTTCGGTTATAACTTGACAATGCCAAATGATGTATCAAGTGAATTCGAAATTTTTTTATCTAACAAATGCTAAAATATATTCAATTTGTCAAAAAATATTTAAAAGAAATTCATCTAAAAAAATTGCTTTGAAAAATTGTTGTTCTATACACTTAGTGATGCTTGTCAACAGAGAATCTACAGAAATGGGAAATAGAAAGTAATTTTAGAAAAAATGCATGATCCCTTTTTACAATTTATGGTGAAAATGCGCTTTAGCCCACTGCTTGGCGATGTTTTGAAAATCGCCAATTCGGGTCGTTTCTGAGAAACGTCTTTGCAATTGCAACCTTCCCGACACGATCCGCGAAAACCTATTGTAAACAAAACATAGAATTCTAAAGCATAAATTAGTATGAAAACTGTTTCCACAAAAAGATAATAAAATAATATGCAAAACGAACATTATGATCATTAAAATATTTGTCAGTTAGGTTTAAATTAATTATTTACATTTTATGTTGTAATACTTACACATTTTATGCCGTTACATAACCTTCCCGACACGCTCCGCGAAAACGTAACCAAAATGGCATCCAAGAAAGAAGGAATTTTTTTTTAAAGGGCATAGGCATTAAAATTACAAACGATACCATGTACACACCGTTCCGTTTTAACTTGAAAAAAACATCTGCGAATTGCACAATGTAGGCAACGTACACAAAAGAACAAAATAAGCTAAAATAACGAAAATAAATTACAAGAAAATGCCATGTGCACAGCGCTCCTCTTAAACTTAAAAAAAAAAACTTCACCGAATTGCACAATGTAGGCAACGTACACGTTATACGGAGTTACCCATGTTGGCGCGTTTATTGCTCATTCAAAAACAATCGCCGCCAAGCAGTGGGCTAAAGCGCATTCCAACGCAATTTATAATCGGAATCGTTTAGAACATATGACCCAAGAAAGTATAAAATATACTAATTAGAAAAATTGACAAAATATTTCTCTTACTGTACCCATGTTGAAGTGCTTTATTGGCTTTCTGCTTTAGGCTAGTTATGTATATCTTCCTCAAGAAGGACAACCAGTTATGTGTGTTCAAGTCAACAAGTGTTCTAGCGATCATCCCTAGAGCATATGCTGTAAATCAGTTGCCCATTAGTATGCAAAGCAGTGACAAGTTCTGCATATATTAATATCAAGCAGAATTTACATTTTCTTAAAAATAATTCATTAGATAAAACTGAAAAACTTTTCTAATGCTCATCCCTATTGAAATATTTTAAATGTCAATTTTATGCAGTATGAGATTTTTTCAGCATGTCTTTCTATAGATGAACAAATGAAACCTTTCTTGTAGATATTTGTGCAAAATGTTTCTTAAATTAAAACTTATTCATTAGGGTACATTATTTGGTATTTGTGTTCTTTTGAAGGGGACATATTTCATTTTGATAGATGCTCAGGAAAATTTGCAAAGAAGCTGACTAATCTTGGACTAGGGGAAGATGCTGAACACATGTTTTAAATGTAATGGAAGTTTCCTCAACTCATTACATTTATTTTGAGAACAATTTTACATTGAACATGTCATTACATTGAAATATGAACATTACATTGAATGGAATGGCAGTCCCGTAGTAACTATGGAAACTAACTTTGATGTAATTGATTTGCTTTAGTGACCAAGACATAGTGAAGGGAAAAAATGCCATTAAAGCAAACTAATGCTAAATTACAACAAATATATGGGTGCCTTGGACCTTATGGACAATTTTGTTGTTGTGTGTATAAAGCACAAGCAGAAGATTAGAAAGGTGGTGCCCTATTTTGACGAATTCATAGAGTTGAATCAAATGCAGGGAAACTTTATAATATTGCTGTAGACTATAAAAATTCTTGATCAGATTTTCAAAGAAATGTTGTACTGGCATTGCTGTAAACAAAGGAAGAATATTTTGAAAATATGCAGCATTCATCTACATATATTCATTGTGTTGGCCGACCATTTTTCTCTCATCATTTAGCCTGAAGCAAAACGAGAAAGGATCCTACAAACCACGTTATTCAAAGAGATGCAAATGCTATGATAGTCAAACGAAAACTGTCCATAATAAATGTAATGTGCGTTTGTATAGGAAATGTTTCAAAGATTTTGATGTGAGTAAATATAGTTTTTCCCACTTATTTTTTTTTTCTTAATTAGACTCTAATGGATAAAAAAGAAAAAAGAGCTTTTGTCCTATTCCTTCAAGTGAAATGTAGTGCAGTCGTTAATGGGTTAACATGTCAGATGAGAGGCTTGACTAATTAGAAACTTAAAAGATATCATGGGTGTTTTGTTTATATGTCACACTTAGAAAGATGGAAAATATTCATCATAGTAAGATTTTCTATAGTACAATGGGCCCTAACATACTAATTCATAGAGTGAAAAAGGAAGCTGTTCTGAAACTAAAAATAGTAACTTGGTGGAAAAGTCTGAAGAGATATCCTTTCAATATCAGTCATGACTATATGTTAAGATATAAAACTTTATTAGGTTAACTATAAGATACTTAAGTATTAATGCAACCATGCTAGGGCAATCTGCCAATTTTTTACGAATGAAAATGTAAAAGTCACTTTTTGGGTGCAAGTTAGTAATTTTCAGAAATTGGTTTCTAAAGTACCAAAAATAATGCTCTGTTATATGTATAATTATGTAATTATAAGGAAAATGTCATTTTATATTATAAATCATATTTAAATAAATAATAGGATGTGCTATATAAGTTTAGGTAATTCAGTGTAATTTGATTTTTTAAATGAAAATACTAAAAAAATTTTTTTTTAAATTCATTTAATTAAATGGAACTTAAGAGTTATTGAAAATGTTATTCATCAGTTTTTTTAATTGTTCTGTTTCATGTTCTATATCCTTAATTTCCACCCAAATTCCACTTATCATTTAGGTCATTATCCTTAAAGTGCATAATTTCATACTCTCAAGTGAACCTTAATTACTGTTTTGTGTTTCTGATAAGTTTAATTCAGAATTCTATTCTATTGTGTTCCAGGTTTAAAAAATGAACTAAAAGTATGTGTACACGAATTTATAATTTCTTGACTTTAAATTGTTTGTTTGACGTTGTGTTCAGTTTTGAAAATTCAAATAAAATTTCAGAAGTAAATTTATTTGTAATTCTACATATTTTCTTATTTGTATTTACAGTTTGCTATTTCCTTTATGGTGATTAGTATAAAGAAGTGTTGTGAAAATCAGCTGAAGTTTTACAAGAACAAAAGTCATGCAACATCAAACATTTGGAGATTAAATTTGAGAGATACCCATGCAAAGGCAGAATTTTTTAGTAAACTCCTCAGCTAAGTCACTCTTGCATGCAAATGATTTATTGCATATAACATTTTCATGAGAGGAAATAAGCACATGTATTGCTGAATGACCTTTGAATTTAAATGAACTGCTATATTTAGCACATGTTTATGATTTCTCACCAGTGTGAGTAAAAATATGTTTGTTTCTAAAACACATTTAACTCGGAATAACTAGTTATAAATATCACATTCATGTCATTTCTCATTTTTATGGATAAGTATTTGTCTCTTTAATGCACTTGTGTTTGCAGATGATTTATAAACAATGTATTCATATCGTGTGGCCCCAGTTTGTGGAAATGTGTTACTTTAATGCTCGTTTTAATGATGCCTGCATGCAAATAATTCATCAGGTACAACTTGTTCATGTGTTTTCCCTGTAGTGCGATTAAGATGCATGATTTAATATGACTTTTCAGTACAAATGTCATGAGCACATGCTTCTTTTTTCTTACCTGTGTGGAAAGCAATGTGTTCCTTTAACATACTTATATGTGCAAATAACTTACTATATACAGGGTGTCCATAATTAAACTTGAAATTTGTGAGTAGTCTGTAGCAAACACTATACAGTGGAATTGCATGAAAATTACGTGAGGCAGAATGAAATGATGGGAATTTTTTGAGGGAAAAAAAACAATTTCAGAAGCCACCCCTAGGTGGCGTATCATAGCGTTATTGAGAACATATAAATAATCTACAGGAGTTTACAAAACACGCGCGATGTGATGTCCACTATTGTCTGCTACTATCTGGAACCATAAAATTGCATGTTCAACTGTTGAAAGTAGCGTGAACTGGGGAATATTACGCACATGGCATTGTATGCTTTAAGGTTGGATAGAGATGTGATGGGATCACGGTAGACCATAGCTTTGAGGTATCCCCACAGCCAAAAGTCACAAGGATTGAAGTCAAGAGGATCTAGTAGGCCAAGCTATAGGAAATTTCCTACTGATGATTCTGTCGTCACCGAAATGGCGGCGAAGCTCTTGTTTCACACAATGGGCGATGTGTGTGGTGGAGCACCATCCTGCATAAACACTGTAGTTATATCACACTGCCTTGCCTGAAAAGCCGGAATAATGGATTGTTCTAATAATGAGGCGTATCGTTGACCGGTGATGGTGCATCTCACAGGCCCTGCGGCACTGTGCTCTTCGAAAAAAAAAAAAACGGACTCACAGTGAAGATTGCAATAAAGCCGCACCAAACCGTTACATGAGAAGAGTGTAATGGATTTTGCAGGATAAAATTGCTATTATTTAATTCTGCCATTAGCCATGCAATTTTCATGAAATTCTGCTGCATAGGTTTTGCTACAGACTGCTCGCAAATTTCAAGTTTAATTATGGACACTCTGTATATATACCAATCTTTTGATTTCTTATTTCATTTGGTATTGTTGTCTTTCTAGAGTGCATTCTAATGAAACTGGCATTAATGTGTACCACTAGTATTCAACTTTATGGCGTTGTGACCCAAATCTGAGCTTTGACACATTGCTTAGAATTCATAATTAGAAGATTTGCTAAAAAAATGTTCCTGAAAAGATTTAGTTTGGAATTTTTCTTGATAAATTTACTCCTATTTATCTCAAATCCACAACCAAAATCACGAAGAATTCAGAAACATTAGTATAGATCAGTGTGTTGAAATGTGAAAAATTGTCTGTGTTTTTGCAATATGAGGGCATGCAATTTTTATTTTTGCTACTTGGAGAAGTCATCCAGCTCTATGCAAGCATTTTGCATTGAATGATAAAGTATTTTATTAATGAATTTGTAAGCTGGAATTTTTAAGACTGTGCATTGATGATTGTTATCAGACTTCATTCATAATCTCTAATATTTTGTGGTTTGTTTTGATTTTAAAATGTATTCTATTCTTGCATACTGATTTTTTTTTTTTGTAGGTATAAAGAATAAAACATACCGTTACAAAAGACATTTGATCATTATAGGATAATATGTGAATCCATTGTTTAAATTTTCATAGCTTTCCACTGGATGAATAGAAGAAATTGTTGACATGAATTAAACAGAGGCCTTTTTAGTCATACTATTTCTCCCTTCTATATTTATTACTTGAAATTATGTATATATATTCTTCCTAATAGCAACTTAGAATATGTCCTTTAAAACAAATAATGCACATTTCTCGCATGTGATTTTCTATTTAATGTAAAGGGCAGAGCCAAATTGAAGCATAGCTGACCTAGGCAGTTACCCAGATATCTATTTTCAAAATGCACTACCTAAGTCTTTCTTTTCCACAAGCAACAACTAAATATATATAAAGGTATACTATATTTACTCGCATACTCT
>KK121459.1:14505-67331 GCA_000611955.2 Stegodyphus mimosarum
TTTCCCCTTCCCCAGTTTTTCACTTTTTTCAGAAAATGATTTGAAGACTTCTGATTGATGGTAGCAATGTAAAATGTATGCACAAATAGGAAATTATGTTGTGTAAGTAAAAGAAAAAATAAGCAACAATCACTAAAAAAAGGTACAAATGTAAAAAGGGCAATTAAAACATACAGTTTGTACATTAGATAGAGATTGCATCACCGAATGTAAATAGGCAAGCAAAATTGGCATAGAATGCAATCCTGCAGTCATACCACAATTACTAATAAAGGGGCATGCTGGACCTATGCATCAGCTCGCAAGCAGCGATACCATGATTTAGTTTTGTGTCCAGGGTCAGATGTGTTCCATAATGCGAGTAAGAATTTGATGAGTAGTAGAATGTTCTTCATGGAATCCAAACTGAGTAGGCGAATTTATAGAGTTAGTATGTAAGAATTACTGAAATCTGATAAAGATGACAAGCAGTCATAGTTCCAGGTAGTCCGAGATGCATGTTCCTAACACCTACTCGTTCTACCCCCTGCCGAGAAAATGCTGAATCACTACTGGCTGAATGACTGGTACGTAATAGCATCACTTATTTGGTTACGTGACACAACGATCATATGGGAGATGGAAAAGTACTGTGGAACATGTTGTAGAAGTTAATTCCTTATTGGATAAAACAAAATAAACTTTCTATGTGTATGCAATTCCAAATTAATAATTAACCATTGAAAGGTATAGCTAGTGAAGAATATAGAACACAAAGCTCTTCAGACATAAACACTTAAAGTATTTTATTTCGACAACGGATATATGCTAGGAGTAGAAATTTCGTCGAGTAAAATATATCATGATGTAGAGGAAAATTCATTACCAGAACATAAGTATTTATAATTGAACTTTAGAATACTGACAAAAGTTTTTCAAATATCAGAAGTCATGAAATAACTTAGATTGTACTAAGTTTTTGGGAAGTGAGAGTGTAGAGTCATTAGATTATTTCAAAGCTGGAGACATGAAAAATGAGCAGTGCCTTTGACAGGACGCATATTTTTATTTCCTCCCTAGGAAATGCAACCCGTAACTAAATTTGGCTGTTTATCAGGTCTTGATGCCAAAACGGTATAAACAGCTTATTGTGGTATGGCAGGCAATGGTTGTCATTCGGTGACGTACTTCCCCTAGGGAGACAGCCGTAATACTTTTCCCTTGCTAAGAGATTATCTGTAGTATTACTTATTATTTGGAGTATTTATTATTGTAGTATAGTAATTAAAGGGAGAAACAACTTATTGTGGTATGCTAGGCAAAGGTTGTCATTCGATGACGTACTTCCTCTAGGTAGACAGCCGTAATACTTTTCCCTTGCTAAGGGATTATCTGTAGTATTACTTATTACCTGTAGTATTTATTATTAGTATTGATTAGTATAGTATTTATTATTGTAGTATTTATTCTGTAGTATTTACTTCCGTTGGCATGATGAAATGTCGCCCATAACACTTAAAGAAGCCAAGTTGGGGCAGCCAAGGCTGTTCTCCGAACAATATCCGGTTTACGATATTTACACAAAATTGGCTATGCTTGTATACCGCTGACTGCTATGTGAGTTTGTATATTTTTAAAATTATTGGCAAGTTTGGGGAGAAAACGGATAGTATATAAAATTTTGGCATCAATTTCTTCAGTGTGATAGCTGGATAATTTATTAGAAATCTCGTTTGTTTTAAAATGCACTATGAGCAGTTATATTTTATGCATAATCCATAAAATATTATTTTTAATTTATAAATTTAAAATTCATAGCTTTTTATAGAAGAAGTTATAAAAATAAGCTTTTTTCTCTTTATATATGTATACATACTTAAAGTAAATAAAATGGAAATACAGTCAAATACCAAAAATCCGCCAACTCCTGAAATCCACGTTGCCTCTCAAAATATAAACATTCAATTTATAGGTTCCAGAAACCCAAACATGGAGAGCAAAATATCGAAAAAAAATATTTACTGAATAATAACATCATAATTACCAAATAATAATGACACATAACAGAAATAGCAAATTATTGACATCATTGTAAAAGTTTTTTTCCTCCAATCTGCATCGAGGTAAAAATAAGTCAGAGTTTCTGAAACAAATTATTTCAGTGAGCGTTCTGTTTCACTTTGTGATTATAAAAAAAAATCACCATCAAAGACTGCATTTATTTGTTAGCTGAATCATGGAATTATGTTTTCCAAACAACAGTAGTAAATGCCTGGTGTATGGCCATCTTCTCTGCTTATTGAAACTGAGAGTGATAGTGATGACAGCGAATTTTCTGATTTTAGGATCAGTGCAGCAAGGGTTAAAGCAAGAGAATTGCTTTTATATTCGAAAGAAAGAGTAAATGAGGAGGCTTTGCAAGAAGATATCGTTGAATGCATGTGTTCAGATGTGCCAACATTGGCATATCAGACTAATGATAAAGTCGTTGGCTCTGTTTTGAACTCGCCACAGCAAGGAAACGATTCGACACCAACACAAATACTGAATTTGATAAGAATCAGAAAATATCTTTTAATGAGGGTTTGGAACATGGTGATAAATACTTCAAATTTTTAGAACAGATCTGTTTCACAGAGCAAGACATTCTGACACTATACAGTCTAACAAAAAAAAACTTACTCTGAAACACCTTAAAGTTTTAAAAGAAACCTCTACCAGAAAAATGTTTGAAACACGTAAAAAAAATAAATATTTTATGATTTACTAACATCCCTTATTTTTATGTGACTTTATTGTATATGTCTTTAATGCTTTTAAATATTTCTGTAATCACTAATATAAATGAATAATACAATATATATAGTATATAATTTAATGCATGTAATAAATTAATATAATAATGTATATGCATATTATTGTAATAATGTATATAATAATTTAAATCTAATATGGCTTTAATAAGTTTTTAAAAGTTGTTTTATTAAAAATGTTTAGGGCATTAAAAAAAATTGAAAGTTTAGACCTGGAAACATCCCAAAGTCTCCTCACATGTATGTGCATTAACATAAAAGTGAAACGAAAAAAAAAATGTTTATATATATATACAAGGAGTATATTTTAAATACGTATTATAACTTTCAAAATAAATTCTTGAGGGAAAAACTTAAATAAATAACAGAATAAATAAAACATTGTCTTTAATGCACACAATAATAGAAATAAGTTTTAAAACACAAATATAGATCAAATTGGAATATGGAGCTAAGAAAGTTGCAAACAGGGTGGAAAAAAAGTGTATCATATTGGAACTCACGACCCAAAAAGCCACAGTTCGCTACCCTCGGCTTTACCACTACGCTAACACCATACTGATGTGATTAGCAATTTTAGCTTATGTACATTATCAAGTAAATTAATTCATAAAACTAAATTTTTTTGGTCCTGTTTCAGTGTGCTATCATCTAAAAAATTCACCACAGTTTATTCTTCAGCTTCTAGAACATATCTTACAAAAAACATCATTTTTTAAAGCAGCGTTCCGATTGAAGTTAAATGAGCTGCTGAAAATATATTCCATGTGCTTACAGATATATGTTAGCCAAAAAGGTATATTTGTAAATAGAGAAATATAAATTTAACATACTCTTTAATGCAGTGGAATGTTTAAAAGGATATTAAATTTAATTTATGATTAACGTTTTTAGCTTTTCCTGTTTTAAAAGAAAAAAATAACAAATCTTTTCATGCCATATCTGATTTGTTATAGTAGTCTGATATAGTCAGACTTTCATTATCATTAAAAGTAAATGTGTATGCAGAACTAGGAAATAATTTTCAGAACAAATTTTCCTATTTCATAGACTTGGTATTATGTTTTTTGTACCTGATTTCCTTGACAGTAATCACTGCTCTCTGCGAACTAGTACTGTAGTTGCAGTTATCTTATTTTCTTATTATTTTTTTAACTAAATTCAGCTGATTGCTGTCTTTTTCAGTGCGTGGATTTCTCGCTATAATGTTAATTCAGAAATAAGTATTTTTTAACAAAACATTCTTTCCCAGCGTTCATCGCTACCATTAGTTTTTGGTGACAACACCTGATTCCTCCTTTTTAACCACGTGACCCCAATGCAATTTCAATCCGCAGACCTACGGATAGAAGTTGTGAACATAGTTGAACTTCATCCGTTCCGTCATCACTAGCCTCTAGACCCTGCAAAGTTTGTGCTCCAAGCATGTGCACTGACAAGCTCCGTTAGCGGTATTGGCTGGTTTCCGCTACACAGTATTGGCGATGTATCATCAGATTGGCAAATAAGGATTTGTTGTCTCGCTAAATTTTGTTACGTTGCAGAAGTTAACCCTAAATTAGCAATTTGTTTATTCAGCGTGATCAGTATGGCTGGCAATTTTTTGTGTTCGGAATGTTCAAGATCTTATTCATTCCGGCAAAATCTACAGAAGCATATTACTAAGTGTCATCCTTTGAAATTAGAGGATATAGCTCCTACATTAAGAACTGTTCCCAAATTTATATGTGATGAATGTGAGAAAGTTTTTTCAAAACAAAACCTACTTCGGGCACATGAACGTTATTGTTTGTGCAATAAATTAACAGAATTGCACAATTTGTAAATAATGACTAAAAATTTCATCTTTAAATTGATAAATCATTTCAAAATAAAAATATTTGTTTATATAACATACTGTCAATAAATACTTTTTGCAAGCATTATTTCTTTCCCCATACCTTTAGAGAAAATCAAGAAAATGCTGGTGATTTTAAAGGGAGTAGGGACACTGAGCTAAAATCAAAATTGCTTTCATCTTACTAAACTTGATTTTCATTTGAAGTATTTTGAACGTTTTTAAAGACACTGTAATATTAAGCATCACAATGAAATAAGAAAATCAGAATTATGATCGTTAAGTGTTTTTCTTTTTAAAATTTTTCAGTTACCTATTTTATATTTAAAATGGGCATTACAGATATACAGTTAACTCGATAAATATTTTTGTCGATAAATAAATATCATTAGTGTTCTATATTTGAAAAATGCATGTACATTGTTTAACATCTCATAGGTAAACTGCAAGCAACTAATAAAGTGGTAAGTCCAAAATTTAGATAAATTTTAAGATATTAATGGCTAACAATTATGAAATTCTAAAAATTTCTCAATTTCATTTAGTAATTAGATATGTAAGAAATATTGAATTGTCCATATACCACTTTTTAATTTGAACTAAAGTTGGTGCATATGAATATAATTTTAGTCAACTTCTATATAAATGCATGTTGAAAAACAGACTCAATGTACATAAATGAATGCAAAATGTGCTAGAATTTTGGTTCAGAGGAAAATATTAAGTTTTCATTATGTATATGTATTATATATTTATATTAGGGGGGCATGTTAATGAAAATGCCATCAATTTTAATCATATGTCAAATCTGAACCCAGTAAGACGCAATTGGAAAATTTTGGATTATTATAGAAAATATAATTTAATTCTCTAGATTTTTGTTCATTACTGAATAGATTAATCTGGTATATATTCATTATGCCCCTGCCATGCAATTGTGTGTGTATTTTTCCATTATGTAAGTGCCACACATATGTGTGTACATGTATGAGGAGATGAATGGTTTTGTTTCCAGAAAGTGCTATCATTAGATCTCGAAATGTGTTTGGTTTCCCTTTCATAGGTGTAGAAATGTATCCTAATTTTTAATTGAACAATTTTTCCTATAGACTTTAAATCTTCCCTTAGATAGGGGAAATTCCCCACTGGTGAGAATTTCATGATTAATGCAATTAATTTCACACGATTGTTAGTTAATAACATCATAATGATTTAAAGTAATGTTTTAATGCATCAGCAACATTTTTATTATACACTTAGTGACACGACTAAGGTAAAATGTGACACATTTTACCTTAGTCGAGATTACTGTCACCAATCCAACGAGACATGTTAATTGCAAGGATGAAGATTACATGTCTGATTTTACATGTATTGCTTTAATTAGACTAGAAAAATATATTAGCTTAGCACATATGCAACAGTAACAAGCATACAGAAGTCATTTAACATAATCAAAGAAGAATCATAGATGTAATTCTACAATGGTATCAAATACGCTAGTTCGAAAGTCAGCCAGTAACATGTGACATGAGCGAGGTCACTTCGATGCTTTATCAACAGGGACCCTGTCCAGCCACAAATTCACCTCTAGTGAACAAGAAGGAAAAGCTGGTATTCACAAGTGCATTGTATTAATTCTTATCTTTATATGCTACTGAGTGTAATGAAACTGACTTTTCAGAATCAGTTGTTACTAATTGAAAAAAATATTCAATTGCAATAATTCAACAAATTACAGCAATTTTTTTCTGTGTTTGTTACCTGCATTTGGAATGAATTCAAAACTATAATAATGTAATATGCAGTAGTATTTACTGACAAAGACTTATATTAAGAAAAATTATAATTCTCTCTTAAGATGACTACGTGAATGGTGGTTGTGATTATCTTAGAGGGGTGAAATTCAGTATTAGTATTTATTTATATTCTTCGAAATGCTGGTTACTTTCAGATATGGTCATCTTAGAGAGGTGGTCATTATGATAGGGTTTGTTTATTTTGGATTCAAAAACTAATGAATACAATAATGGTTAAGATGCTGTGATAAATATATGTAAACTGGATAAGGAGGGGAAGTCAAAGTGATCGCACTGTAATAAATAGATTATTTTTTTAATCTGTTGAATGTCATAGTAAATAATTAAAAATATTTTATCTCAAAAAGAGAACAAAGTAAATAGAACATTTCTTAGTTTTATTATTAATCATTCTTGGTTTGATTATTAATCACACTGGTAGTTAACATGTTTACATCAGCCTGGGAAAAAGTTAAAACTTGAGAGTCCTTCCAAACATGGACCCTATGCAGTTTGAGCTATCCCCTTTCACCATGGCCACTGAACACTGATAGTTCAGTCCAAGGTTCAAATCCTGGCAAATGGGCCAGTTACATGCTGTTTTCATTGTTTTCCCTATGTGCAATGTATATATGAGTCAGTTTTCCCTTAGAAAGTCCTTCACTGCATCCTCCCTTTAGGCAGATAGCTCTTGAGTGCTTTGCCTAATATTAAAAAGGGGGGGACAAACTTTCATGTGAAAACCTGACTGTATGCAACTTCAAAGATAAAATAAAATTCCTTTTAATGCTTTTGAATGTTAGGCGAAAACATACTTGCTAATTGTTAAAAACAAGCATAGTTCCTGTGATTATTTCCCATTTCATCCTGTGGTGAAAATAGTGCTGATTCATCCACTGCTATCCCCTCATAATTCCTATTGAGAGAATCGTTCTCGATTCATACACTGTACCCTCACCCCCTCATCAGTGGCTCCTACTAATGGAAAGCTGAATCTTTCTCTATTCATTCCATTTTCAAAAAGATATTGAGAGTCATTGAAGTGTTGAAACAAGAAGGAACATTATATGATAAATGGTCATTGGTTTAATAATCTTATCAATATGTTAATTGTTATGAAATAATTTTAGAACTATGGGAGAGCTATACACTGGCAATGAAATGCAATTCTGTTTTAAATCACATGTGATTATCTTGAATTTTCCTTTTTATATTTTCATGCATATGTGTTTAAAATGTAATCATGAAACCTGCATTTATTAAACAAAATGTAACCATATAGTGCTTATATTTTAAGGAAAATCATAAATGTTAAAAAGAATTTTAAAAAATAAAAAATGAAAATAAACACATTTGCTGAGAAACTTACTGCAGTAGAATTTCATTTACGATTTCTGAAGATGACAAAATACAAGAAACAAAACCATTCCTAATACAGTCAAATACCAAAAATCCGCCGACCTGAAATCCACACTACCTCTCAAAATGTAAACAATCAATTTATGGGTTCGGGAAGCTGCAATATGGGAAACGAAATGCTGAAGAAAAAATAGTTACCAAATAATGACATCATAACTGAAGTACCAAATTATTGCCATCTTAGTAAAAGTTTTTTTCTTCAGTCAGCAGCAAGGCAAAAAAAAAAACACGATTTACTCATTTGATATTCGTTATCTGAAAGCCTGTGGGAAAAACTTTCAGCAGATACCCCTAAAGTTTTAAAACAAACCTCCATCAAAAAATGTTTGAAATATGTAAAAAATATGAAATATTTTATGCTTTATTAATATCCCTTATTTTTATACGTCTTTATTGTATATGTCCTTAATGCTTTTAAATATCCCTGTAATCACTAATATAAATGAATAATACAATAAATATATATAATAATAAATTGTTATAGTGATATTATTGTAATAATGCATATAATAATTTAATGTATCTAATATGCCTTATTTATTTTGCACTTTTACTCTAAATATATGATTTATCTTTTCTGTCCTAAAATCTGCAAAATCCGCACAACTTCTGGTCCCAAGCATTGCGGATTTCTGGACTTCTACTGTATAGCTAAGTTAAAAAGTGGCAAATGTACTGCAGTTCAAAAATTTTTAAACAATACTTAATCACCAGTACGAGATTTCATTTTTGTTGTAGACCTATCATAAATATATCAATCATATGTAATTTCGGAGTTGACATACATCATCATGTGTTTCCCGTCAGCTTCTTGCCGATCACCGAAGCTCAGGGCTTCCATTTTTCCCATACACACACGACTATCTCAATTGGAGAAACTTCATCTTTGGACTTTTTACATATGCCAGGACCCTAAGGGGACTCTCAGGATTCTGGAAAGAGCAGGAATAGACTATCTCCCGCTGCATGCCAGAATAACCAACAAAGTACCAAAGTTTATCGTATGTAATGAAAAATATAGAGAAAACATTTAAACTTTATTACTTTTAAATTTCGTTTAGAATAAATAGCCATTTTTAAAATTGATACTGGATTAAATAATTCCATTACCTATTTGAAATAATTATAGTGATCTATCTAAATGACACTTCTCAAAAAGACGTACTATTTTTGAGAATATAAGCATTGGTACTGAGCATCACCCCTCTAAAACCACCACATTCAGAAATCCAAAATTCTGTATTTGAAATCATTGAGTTTTTATACAAAAATTCATTAAAGTTTTACAAAATATGAAATAGACAATAAAACAAATTCCAAATTCAGGGCCATGTTCAGTTGGAGGACTACATGATTCAAAATTTTATCCCTCTAGGTACCATTGTTTTTTCACAATGTCAGAAACATGTACATCCATGCAGATTCTTCATTATTTAATTTCTTAAATATAATACAAATATGATAATATTTGATGGCAACAATTTGAAATGTGATACAGCTGTTTATAGTTATTTGATGCAAAATGCTGTTCTGAGACGAATAGCCTTCTGGGCTAAAAAAAAAGACAATGAAATAAAATCAAAAGTGAATTCATGTATACATATTTGGAACATATGCAAAATTCATTATTTTGTCAACAGTAAATTGTATAAAAGAAATATTGGAACTTTTCTGGACCAGATGTAGAAATACATGTGTGTGTATATATGCATCTATTTCTGAATCCGATCCTTAGAATAGAAGAATACCAAAATATTTAATAAATACTATTAGGAATCAAAGCTAAACTAGGCCTGGAAATCTGTGCTAAACTGTTTTAATTGACGAATGCAGATGTTCATGGCATCAGTAATTTTCCAAGAAGTTAATGAAACAGGTAAGAGGAAATTGGAGAGCGAAGGCAACGAACAAATCAGCACTATTTTGAGCTGAAGATGAATCAGAGAAGGATAAAAATGGCACCAAACCAGTCCACTGGCTCCCAATGGGGTTGATAACTGATTCCCTGGGGGGTCAATGAAATTATGAAGAGTACAAATGATGATTAAGGGGTTGATAATTGAATATGCACTGGCAATTGATCAGCATAATTGAAATCCTATCGGCTAAAAAAATTATTAATAAAGCTGATAAACATTTATTGATAAAATGCTATATTGTGTAATACGGAAGAAATCCTGCAAAACAAATACAGTACAAAGTCTGAGATCTGGACCTCAAAGCCACCAACTTTTTTTAGGATATTTTTTGTATGCTTTATGGATGCACATTTTATTCCCCCATCATAAAACATGTGGAGAATACAGATTCTTAATTTCACTTCAGCATTAAATATACCTCGTTATTGAAGAAACAATCATTTTAGCATAAATTTATGTGATTAATAATTTGGCTCCGTAGTTGTGTATCTGCTTGGCATACATCACAAACTGAAACAATCTACATAGAAACATCGTTTACATCTATGAATATTTTACACTTCTGACCCAACATTGCGAATCATTATGTATTAAATTTTGCTTTCACTGCTGCATGTTTATTAACACATGACAGCTTGAACAATGACTCATGCAGTGATACCTAAACAATTTTTTTTTATATCGGTAACTGAATAATAAAGAGTATAGTAATCTTTTATGTTGTCATTATGCTTGGTGATGATTACAGATTTAAGTTAAATGCACTAAGAAATGTTGAAATTTGGTTATTAGAAACAACTTTATTTTTTATCAGGATAGTACACACTAAGGCACCTAAGCACACACTCTCAATATTTGCCTTCGGTGTGTCCCTGTAACTGTCCAAAAGTTCTGAAAACACTACCTCAGTCGCTAGATTTAAATCCAAGGAGAGAATTTGAGGTTTCAATATGAAAACACAGCCTTAAGACAAACGCCAAAATAAAAATAGTTAAAATAAGAAAAAAGGAGGAATAGATATTACCAAAAAAATTTGGTGAACTCTGTGCCTAGATGTTTGAAAGCTGTCATAAATACTGCAAGATCTCCTACAAAATATTAACTGCAGGAATACTACTAATATGTGCAGGTTTCTTTAAAATGTACATACTAATATGTGCAGGTTTCTTTAAAATGTACATACTAATATGTGCAGGTTTCTTTAAAATGTACAAAGAGTTGTGTAAAGTAACTTTTCTTTTTGATTATTGATTTTGCAAAATAAAGTTTCACTAAATTCATAAAATAATAAATGTGGTTATGCTGAGAGAAATTTACAAATATTATTAAGAATGCTCATCCTCAAATCTTAATTTTTATTAATGAACAAAGTAATATTTGATTGAAACTCATAACTGTGTGAACACTTTTGAGAGCCACTGTATAGAATACAATAATAATAAAAGAATACAGTGCCTAGCTTAAAATACTCTAATACATTATAAATAGTCACTACCTGACTACGCTTCTACAAAATATTATATTGTTTTTCGGTATACATAGGACACAGGCTCAGGTTAGGCATTAAATTTGAGGAAAATATCTAGTTATTAACCAAAGATTATGGTTCGACTGGCGAATTAATAATAGTTCAAGGTTGAATGGCTTTTAACATAACACTTAAGTCTATTATTTGTTATACTTTTAAAATAACAAGTGCGAGCTTTACGTGCATTTTGGTTAAAAAAAATAATAATAATAAATTAAAATATTTCCCTATTTTAGAAAAATAAAGTGTTCAGAAAGAGAGAATGTTTTGAAAACACAAATATTTTATTGATTTACTGCACGTATAATCATCTATAATATATTTTATCCGACAAATCAATAAATGAAATAATACGGTTAAGTTAATCGATTATTACACGTTACATAAACCTAAGCATTAATTTAAAGCAATTTAAAAACATCAGTACGAGTGGAAAAAATGAATAACATCTATTTCCCCACACGCTTTTAGTCGCCATTAAAAAAATTCTCATATGTATGAGCACTGCTTGGAGGACAAACTTTGCAGGGTTCGTATGTGCCATGCGTATGTGAAATCTGAATTCATTCCCAAGCGTCGAAGGTTACCATGCTGAAAATATGCCTACTACGCCTGCTTGGAGCACAAACTTTGCAGGGTCTAGAGGCTAGTTCCGTCATCCGCCGACGGACAGGAGTTGTCAATCAAATAAATTCACTCGCTGTTTGAAGAAACGCATACGCAGTAGTGGAAACGGGCCTTAACACTACCTAATTTTTACTTCCTTGTACGAAGTAAAAAGGAAGTATTATAATCGCGAAAAATTTTGGGTAGCATATTTCAACGAAAATATCTATTTTCACCGCTATCGAATGTAATTTAACGATTCCGTACGTAACAACAGAATAAAGGACGCTTCCCTCCTCCCAAATAATTATAAATCTGATTTTAAATGGATTCTGAAGAGTTTTTCGTCTGTGCGTACGTACATACGTACGAGATACATACATACGTACGTACGTATGTATGTATCTCGCATAACTCAAACACGAGTAGCTTCAGAACGTTGAAATTTTGTATATATGACTGCTATAACATGTAGATGTGCACCTCCGATTTTGGTTGCAATCGCCACACCAAACGTATATAAATTTAAGTATATATATATCAACTCTCTTACTCGGCTCAGTGAGCTCAATTTTTTTATTCTTGTATGTTGTTAAATTGTGCATTTTTTGCTTTAAAAATGATGGAATTATGTTGTTCTTATCTTCCGGTTAAGGTTTTATGCCTTTAGTAAATCTGCATGCAAGATTTGTAGAATGATCAACAATTTAAATGCTGTTTAAGTGCGGCTAAGCCTAATCATTTTTCTCATGGCGGACATCTTTGTTTACATTTGAAACTTAGGAGAACAGTGGAATTGTTGCCAATCTAGAGAAACTATGCTTCGCAACAACAAAGTTAACGCCTTCTTTCATGATTGCGAATTAAATCATGATTTTCCATTCTGGAATTTAGTCGAGGAAATAAGTGTTTAAGATTTGCTTCGTAATTTTGAATATAGATATTTTGAGATTTTATGTATTTTTGCCTAGTTACAAAGTGAAAACTGAATTCATTGAATGAGATATACTGAATCATCTTTGAAGAATTTTTGTTTTGTTTTGTTTTTGTTGTTTGTTTGTTTAATTTATTTTACACATCGTTTTAGATTTATTACGGTCTTTGAAAAGAACATGTGGTAACGATTACATACTTCTCCAGATGATATACATAATTTGTGTCGATGTGATGAACAAATACAGTGAATTTTAAAGAGTGCATTTATTCTGTTGTGGTTTATGCGCTATCGACAAAGTATTGGGTTGGCAACTAAGTAATTGCGGATTTTTTTTAGAAAATCAAGGACAATTTTTTCATGGAACTAAATAACTTTATTCTGTAATATATTGCCCATTTTGATCAATGACCTTTTGCCATCTTTCAGGCAGCATCATAATCCCACGTTCATAAAACTTCTGGTTTTTATTAGCAAAAAACTGAATCAGGTACGATTTGACATCATCATCATTATTGAAATTTTTACCATTCACGGAGTTTTGTAAAGATCGAAACAAAAAGTAATCAGATGGTGAAAGGTCGGGACTATATGGTGGATGTGTCAGCTTTTGATGTTGTTCGAGTTGGTTCACCTGGCCTGCTCTACGATCTTTTCCGCTTGATATTGTTGTAAACAACCCATTTTACGATCTTTTCCGCTTGATATTGTTGTAAACAACCCATTTTTCGTCGCCAGTTATCAGTCATTTTAAAAATGGATCATTTTCATTATGTTTCTTTAGCAAATCGCAGCTGTTAATGCGTTGCGTTAAATGCGTTTCTTTCAGTTCGTGAGGGACCCATGTATCGAGTTTTTGAACATAGCCAAGTTGTTTTAAGTGATTTTTAATGCATGTATGTGATACATGAAGCTTCTCTGCAATCTCACACGTTGTACTGTGACGATCCGAATCGATTATTGCTTTGATTAGGTCGTCATCAACTTCAACTGGACGACCAGAGCGTTTTTCATCTTTGAGTGAAAAATCACCAGAACGAAATTTGGCAAATCAATTTTGACACTGCCGCTCTTTTAAGGCTTCGTCACCAAAAACAGCACATAACTTTTTATGAGCTTGCGATGCGTTTTTCCCTTTGCGGAAATAAAATAGCAAAATATGACGAAAATGTTCCTTTTGATTTTCCATTTTTCAACGAACGCCAAACGAAAACTACGCAACCGATCAGAAAACGTTTTTTACTAATTCACAACTGAATTGCCAACTATGAAATAACAAAATGTGTTTTACATTTGTACTAGGTCTGCAAACCTAAAAATTCAACTGAAGCCATCTATGAGTGAAATCCGCAATTACTTAGTTGCCAACCCAATACATTTAATTCAATCCAATAAGTTTAAATGAAATGCAAAATGCGTATAATTTAATATTCCGTATAAGGAAGTCATGTAGTGTACATGTCAGAATTTTTTTTTTTGGGTAAATTTATTTTCGAAGTAGTCATTATGGACATTAAAATTTTCATTCACGCATTTCCTCAGATTTACTAACAAAATTCCGTGCTTTAAAAAAGTCAGAGACATCCATGTCCTCGAAAATGTTTTTGCATGACATCTTGAAACTTAGTAGAATAGTGGATTTGTTGCCAATCTAAAGAAACTAAGCTTCGCAAAAAGAAAGATAACGCCTTCTTTTATGATTGCGAATTAAATCATGCTTAAGATGACGACTTCATTTATTATTGAGAATTTCATTTATGTATGTATTATTGAGAAAATACAGATTATTGCCTCGCGCCTATGTCTAAAGAAGATCTGGATTATCCTCTCCACTGAAAACGCATTTTGCTCCAACTCCCCGAGAGTCAAATAACTCGTCCGTCTATGTTGAAAGCCAGACTTGTACCTCGATGGCAAGAGTAAAATGTATCATTGGGGTGGAGTCTTGTTATTTCGCTTACGCTTCGCGCTGGCTTCTTATATCGCTCAAAGAGATTTAAACCTAACACACTAGTGCAAGAAAAATGTCTAAAATTATGTTTTGCGTCAAGATTTTAAGGTTGTTGTATTATAAAGATTTGTTTATTTTTAACTAACCAGTTATTTTATGTTAATTAACTTTACTGTCTTTCTCGCTTTCCGTTTTCCTGTCAGAATGCTAATTTCTAGTTCGAGGGAATTCAAATGAGATAGAAAGAGATAGTATTTAAAGGAGGGTTTTTAGATTGCATATTCAGAGCGTGTTCCGCCTGCTGAAGGCCACGTTACTAGTTTAATATCTTGATAGCAGTTTATCTGCGGCGTAGCGGTTTACAGCCATTAGGGTGCCAAACCGATGTTAAGTTTCAGCCAACTTGCGGGGATTTGCTTAGTTTAATTTGAATTCTTTACTTTTGATTTACACCATAAATGCTGGCTAGTTTTGTAAGCACAAGCTGTGCCTTCTGTTAAATTTACTCAGCTAAATAATAGTCTCCTACACCTTTTCCACGTCTCTGTTGTAATTTCTAAGACATAGTTGTCTTTCCAGAGTTCTCACTTAGTTTATGTTATCAAAGGGGATGAGACTGTATAATACTTTAACTCAACTTAAATACTTAGCATGTCTTAAAGTACTGTAGCAATACTAATAATTTCATCAAAGTTGATTGATTTTCGTGAGGTTTTTATTACATCATCCCTCACAGTGTATAATTGCTTTCATAATTAAATTAGAACTCAAGCGAAAGAACTTTTTTTGGCACTGTCCCACTTTACTCAAGGGAGAATGTCTTAACATTTTTCACTCTTGCAACATATTTAATTGACTGAAAGTAAATTAACTTAAATACAACAGTAATTTTAAAAACACATTGCAGAGATATTAGGTTATTTGGAAGCAGTATTCTATACAGGAGAATTGAAAAATGAGCAATTCCCTTGCGGAGACTCGAACCCGGACCTCTCGAATACGCGCCGAATGTGCTAACCTTTACACAACAAAGGCATACAGATAGGAGGGAGAAAATACCTTATATACTCCCCCTTTTAAAGGACGACTGAAGATTAGGGGACTCAGTCGCCAAATCCTGGTGTTGAACAATCATCATCTACCACCTTTTACCTTTGTAACTGTAAGTACACTTTGGCTCCACTGTAGAGTCGTTAGGGTATTTTGATACTGGAGACGAAAATGAGCAATGAACTCGAACTTGAACCTCTCGAATACGCGTGCTAACCGTTACACCACAAACTCATGATGAAAGGAGGAAGCAAAAACCTTATAACACTGTTAACAGAAAAAGCCATTTCATATCTTTTGAAATCTAGAACTATGATAACCTACGATTTCGACTTCAGAAAGTGCTGTTATACAAATTTTGTAAAATAAAGTTTCGTGAGTTTGGTTAAGTTATGACCTTTCTGCTTGTGACGTAATGGGCATACTGGTTTTGCATTATACCGAAATGGCTTGGATATATACTTTTCTTTAAATATGATATAATTTAAGTGACACTGTTTCCGATTACAATAAAAACGTTTTTATTTTGTTGAAATACTTTACGTTTTCATGTATATGAATGCTTTTGATTTTTTGCCTTAAACTGAATTCCAGCCATTAATATTGTTAGCTATGGAAAAAGGCAATCAGAGAACTATATTTATATCGCAAATGCATTATAAAGACGCATGAAATGATAAAGATTTCGGTTAGTTTTGAAGTACCGAACAAACAGAAATCTGTATCCCAAGCATCAGCCTCTGATTCAACAGGAGCTGTGTGACAGATTATAGATTCGAATATATATCCCAATGCCAGTTGCAAGTTTTGAAGACGATGCTGCTTCAATTCTGTTCCAGCATTCGTCTGTCATACCCGCAGCTGGGTGTTCTGCCAGTCTCTCTGAAACCGCTGACCAGATGTTCCCATTTGGGGGTCAAATCTCAATGCCGACCAAGGCAGAAGTCTACCTTACTCCCATATATTGAGGAAACAGATATGGCCAACAAGGGGACGGACGAAGATTTCGAAAGTATGGAACAACTCGGCATTAAAACTTCATTAATTTTATGGTGGATGGTCAAAGTGGGGACTGAAGGTCAAAAGAATATGTATCCAGTGGCACTCTATGTTATCAATTCTGTTCCCTTATTATCACGTGCTGGCTCTGTAAGACCATGAACATCGTCGTGCTTAAATAACATACTGGAGAGTTAAAGAGAATTATGTGTAAAGTGAAAATAACAGCATAAAAAGAAAAAAAAGACATTAATAGGGTATGTGATCTCCCCCTCATCTGTATACAAAGTTTACATCTTGTGACCATGCTTTTAATGAGGTGGTCAACCACCACAGAATTAAGGAATCGCCATTCTTCTTGTAGAGCAGTTTCCAGCTCAATAAGAGTGACTGGAGGTGAGAAACGTGAAGATAAAGCGCGGCCGAGAGGATCCCAAAGATTTTCAATGGGATTGAGGTCGGGCGAATATGCTGCCCACTCCATACGCGCAATCCCTTCACTCTCCAGCTAGTCATCGACGATGTCAGCTCTATGGGGACGTGCCTTATCGTCCATGAAAACAAATGTAGGGCCAACTGCTGCAGCGTACAATCTCACAATGGGTTCTAGGACTTCATCTCGATACCGGACAGCCGTCAAAGAACCCCGTTTCAAGATGTGCGGGTCGGTGCGATATTCTAATGAAATCCCTGCGCACACCATAATGCTTCCGCCTCGGAATGCGTGATGTTCCGTGATGTTTTGGGACTGATTGCGTGTTCTTTGTTCACGCCATATCCTTATACGCTTGTCATCTGGCTCCGGAGAAAGTCTTGACTCATCAGTAAACATGGCATTGCCCCAGTCAGACACATTCCAATGGGCATGTTCCCGGCACCACTGTAATCGTGCCCCTCTTGATTGAACGGATAGAGGAACACAAACTCGAGGTAACCGGGCGTATAGTCCACTCATATGTAATCTTCGGCGTACAGTAGCTGCAGATATCTCCTTACCAATGGACGCTGTAACCATAGATGTCACACGTGTGGAGGTCGCTCTGAGATTCCGCGTGGCTACAATAGCAATATATCTATCTTCCGCGAGGGTTGTAACCCTTGGGCGATCGGCTACGGGCCTTCGGACAACTCTCTGTGTGGTTTGGAATTGTTTCCATAAGCGTGAAATTACAGAATGATGAACGCCGAAGAAAAGAGCAACATCTGTGATCGACTGTCCTGCTTCAATGCGCCCCACAGCACGTCTGCGCTCAAAATCTTCCATTCGTCTTCTGGAAGTCATAGAAACACGTATGTCTTGAAAACAAATTGTACGAAAGTTTTAAACACCTTCTATCAGAACTTTCAATCAACTTCTGTAACCCTTCATAAAGCTGGCTTCTTATAAGACTGCCTTTTTTGCATATTTCTTGACATGAAAGCGCGATTGACTGTTACTAACATATTTGCATATTTCTATCTACCTCTGCAGCGAATTGCATCCTCTTCAATTCTGATTGGCTTCCGAAAATTAGCATTTTTCCCCTCCGTGCTTAACTTTTGGATGTGAGTGTATATCAAAAATATTTCTTGAAAATGTCATGATGATCGTTTAATTAATTAAGCCGCGAAAGCGTAACAAACGAACTGACGTTCGAATTTATAATATTAAACTTCTTTCATTCTTCCTTTCATATTTCGAAATTTATCTTCATTCCACATAAAATTCGCCTGTATTTTATGATTTACTTTTAAAATTTGTAAGTTTAAATCCTTTTTATAAATTTTCCGAAATAAATTTTGAATTATAACATATAAATGTTTTGTCATCATCTTAAAGAAGATGTATTTTTAAACAAACCTGCAAAAATTTAGTTTTTTTTTTTTTTTTTGAAGAAAAACTAAGATATTTGTGAATTTACATTTTGACGCGTTTTGAAATATGGCGTATTTATTATAGGCGATAATAACGAAAATGTGGTTTACACACTTTGTTAAATTATTTGAAAGTATGAACGGTTACTTTTTTTCAGCTCTTGGACAATGAAGAAAACGGAAAAGAAAAGGTTTCTATAACTTAAAAAATTCGCGTTGTGATTTATTCTTGGCGCAAAGTGAAAAAAATTCGCCAAGCTAAATGCTTAAATTTCTCTCTAAAAATGACAAAATGTAATACCGAAGCATAATGTGAGTCTTAGAATGGAAATTGTAAGGTTTTAGTTAAACTAACAAAGTTTTATGTTAATTTATACTTTTCTATCTGTTCTCATTTTCAACTTCCCGTTAGAAGAAGCGCGCGTTTTCAGCTTTATGCTAATTTTAAGTGGAGCCAAGGAGTATTTAAACCGGAGGTAGAAACCTCTCAGTGTGAGAGAGCTTTTAGTCTCAGACCACGGTTACTCTATTCGACGTTCTCCTGACTAGCTAGCATTTAAATTCTAAGCCGTAGCGCTTTTACGTGATTGTTATTGAAGTATTTCCAAGTGCGTCAGTATTAGTAAATCTTGCTACGCACCATATAGTTTAGAGGCCAACCTCGCGTTATAGCTCTGTGAACAACGACTACTTAATTTCTATTTAGTTTTAGTTTAAATTTATCTGATTGTTCATTTTAGACCCAAGTGTGGTCTCTACTTTCTGTATCCCTCCCGAGTTGGGAAGTGGTTGTAAATAATTGTGACTTAATAAAAGAGGATTTTAAATCCCTTTCATGTGCAGTTCTTCTACCACTTAAATCACAGTATTCTACCGCAGAACAGAGCTGTATTCAGCTCCCTGTTCAAGATCAGGATTTAAGGCGTTCAGGAAGATGTTTTCCAAGAATATGCAGCGAACACTCAGTCCTGACAAAATATGGAAAAAAAGTGGTATGTATTTCAGAAAAGTCCCATTTTATGTCAGAATACCTATGTTAGAACAAAGCTATATATAAATCTTATATCCTAAGTCGCACTTTCGACACATGGAAAACGCAATTTGAATTTCGTCAGTCGGCCCAGTAGAACGAGAGATATAGAGCTGTCTTTTTTTTAGTCCAAAGGAGCTTTATCCCTGAAGGACTATTGTTTTCGTTTTGCGGTTTTGCGTCGGAAACATTAAAAGTCTGTATCACTTTTCAAACTGTTGCCACAAAATATTGCAGCCCTGTATTATATTTAAAGAAATTAAATTAGGAAGAATGTGCATAAATGTATGTATATTTCTCGCATTGTGATAAAACGACGCTACCTAGAGTCATCGGATTTTGAATGACGTAATCCTGCTGCGAATATGGGCATCCCGAAGTATAATTCACAAGTGCACATCAGCGTAGCCACTGAGGGAGAGATTTCGAAAATGGACCAATGAGCTTCTATTACTCTTGTGGCGGTGAATCTTTGAAAGTGGTCATATGAACGTATTCTTGCGTGCGTACGGGTTAGTAATGGATTGAATGCACAAGTTGTTAAAAAGTTAATAAAATTTATTCTTTTCACAAGAAATAAAGCAACATGCTGAAATATTTCCTCACAGATATTCGTACAATATCACAATATCTTAAACGTTAAACAGAATTCAGTTCTTCAAAACAGATAAAGTTAATCCAATCTCACAGGGAATTTCATACATACAATGAATCACAGCAATAAATAAGCACTTCCTTTAAATCAGCTACAACTGAGTTGAGGTATTTAAATTCGGCTTTTATAAGCTTTTTAATTATTCACTAGAATATCCTGGTAAAATCTATAAATATCTCGATTTTCCTCGATGGCAACAGCAATTACGAGATATTTATTTATTAAATATTAAATGCATGCGCTCTTGTATTTTTACTTTTCCGACGTAGCTAAATTCTCTGCGTCGCACTGGAAAATAAAACGATTTTAATTACAATTTAAATAAATAGCTAAATAAATACGAAATCCGTAACACTGCCCCCTTCCCAAGGACTGCACGTCCCTGGCAGTGCAATCCCTGGACAGGAAGCCAAACTTACAACTAACGCATTAGTGCAATAATAAACATTGCGTTACATTAACAAAATAAACAATAATTGCAATAAGTAACTTTCAGCAAATCAAATACTATCAAACGCTAAATACAAATCAAATATTATCAAATACTAACTACTATCAAGTACTAAATACAAATCAAACACAGAAAGGGCCATGGTCTTCTACTATTTACATTACTACTTAATACACTACGTACTATGGCCATAGTAAGAAAGTAACCTGTCGTAATGAACGACTTAGATTTCGATGACTTACAAATCCGAACCACGACGTCGTTCAGCCTTTTTAGGACTGGGTACGGACCATCCCAAGGTGACTGTGGTTTTGGTTAGAATCCTTTGAGTCGGATTACAGAACCGCATCTTGTCTCCTTCGTTGAAACGATGTCCAGTAGCTCTCGTGTCGTGGCGGGTCTTCATTTTCTCCGTCGCCAAGTTGACTCACTCTCATGCAATGTTCTGCTTCACTTCAAACCGGGCCTGGACATCTTGAATGTATTCCTCAGGTGATGAAGGAGTATCCGGAGGGCGACAAAACAAAAGATCACATGACAGACGAAGGTCACGACCGAAGTTCATCTGAGATGGCGAATAGCCGGTAGTCTCGTGGACATCACTGCGGGAAGCCAGTAAAATAGTGATAAAATCTTGTCCCACTCCTGTAGGTTTCTGGAAACCATTAATGAGAGGTTATTAATGGTTGTTTAATGGTTGTGGCTTGGTTGAACATCTCTACCAAGTCGTCCGACTGGGGATGTAAAGGCGTCGTTTGGGTTTTGTCAATGCCGAGTAACTGGCAGAGCTCTTTGATTACAGCTGAGGTAAAATTCCGTCACTGATCAGAGTGTAACTGAAGAGGTACTTCGAACCTCGAAATCGAGTGTTGTATCATCATCTCTGCTACTGTAACAGCCTCTTGATCAGGAATAGGATGCGCTTCAGGCCACTTGCTGAAGTAATCAATGACAGCGAGAATGTATTTATTGCCATCAGGAATTCGTGGCAGAGGTTCTAAGATGTCAAAAGCGATACGTTCAGAAGGCGCTCCTATATTGTAACGTTGGAGCTTCCCTCCACTGCGTTTCTTCAGTCCTTTCCGACCTGCACAGACATCGCAAGATCGGCATCACTTTTGCACGTCATTCTTTGAATTATTCCAGTAGAAGTGCTCCCCAATTCTCTGCAAGGTCTTCATTATTCCGAAGTGGCCTCCTGCAGGGCTGCTATGTATATCTTTAAGGACGTCCGGGATCTTAGGAGTAGCAGCGGTCATCAGAATGTCTTTACAGCATCCGATTTGAATTTCCGGTACAAGAGACCATTTCGAATATGTAGTGAGTCCCAGAGAGCCCAATATTGTTTTTTCGTGGGACTATAGCTCTAAAAGTTGTGCCAGGTAGGTTTCCTGTTTGAAGTCTACATTAAATCAATTATGGGTTTAATGTCACGGTCTTCCAGCTGGTCTTTCCTGATTTCCTTGTCACTCCATGGGCCTGGATCAGCCGATGTTGATGTTGCAATTTGCCGTACGACTGGATTAAGCAGCTGGTATTTAGCTTCGACCCTGTAACAATATCGGCAATTTTCTGGGCAAGGTCTTCTAGTCAGCGTTTCCGTGCGATGGTCCCTTCCGATGACGAATAGTGATGTCATATTCATGAAGTCTCTGTATCCTCCTGGCTATTTGATCTTTAGGATTCTAGAAATTTAAAAGCCAGGCCAATGATGCATGATCCCTGCGGAGCAGAAATTTTCTGCCGTATAGATAATGATGGAAATGTTCTACGGCTTTGACTATGGCGAGCAACTCTTTCCTGGTGACGCAGTAATTCCTCTCCGGTTTGGACAGGTACTTACTCCAGTAAGCCACTACATGTTCTTGACCCTCTATTTCTTGGGATAAAACAGCGCCGATACTCTCATTACTCGCGTCCGTGTCGAGAATAAATGATCTGTCGAGCTGAGGATGCGTCAGGATTCAAACAAGTGTTAAAGTTTC
The DNA here is from genome assembly GCA_000611955.2 of Stegodyphus mimosarum. Taxonomy (NCBI): domain Eukaryota; kingdom Metazoa; phylum Arthropoda; class Arachnida; order Araneae; family Eresidae; genus Stegodyphus; species Stegodyphus mimosarum. The sequence continues at coordinate 37,315 of KK121459.1, forward strand.
CTTCAGGCTTTTAACTGCATCCTCACATTCTTTTGTCCACACGGCCTTTTGCTTGCTCTTTGTCAGCTTGTGAAAGGGTCTTACGATGGGAAAAAATCCCTCACGGATCTGCTATAGTAGGTGCAAAGTCCCAGAAAGCTTCTCAGCTGGTGGATATTTTCTGGGCGTCTCCAGTCATTAACTTCTGACACTTTTTCGGGATCCCTGCGGTAACCTTCAGTAGAGATTACGTATCCCAGGTAAATCACTTCCTGTCTGAATAATTTGTATTTAACGGGACTCGACTTCAGATTGGCTTCTTTCAGTTTCTGAAGCATCCTTCTAAGATTTTCTAGATGTTATTCGAAAATCTTCCCGACGATGATGTCATCCAGGTATATCAGACAGGCTTCGTAGGAAAGACTTTTCAAAACAGTCTCTATTAGGTGTTCGAAAGTAGCCTTTGCATTACATATTCCAAACGGCATCACCTTGAACGGTCAAAGTCCTTGTCCAGTAGTAAATGCCGTCTTTTCTCGATCAAGAGGATGTATTTCTACCTGCCAATATCCACTCTTTAAATCAAGTGTCGAGAACCACTTGCTTCCAGAGAGAGTGTCCAGAATATCGTCAATTCTAGGAGGAGGATAACTGTTTTTATTCGTAGCCTCGTTCAGCCGGGGATAGTCAACGCAAAATCTGGTTGAGCCGTCTTTCTTCCTGACGAGGACGATGGGAAATGCTTATGGACTTGCTGAAGGCTCGATGACATCGCTTCCTTGCATGTCCTTTAAAAGTGTTCGTACCTCTTCCTGTTTAGCAATCGGCAGACGTCTTTGATGTTGCTCAATTGGTGGATGATCACCGGTATCGATTCTATGTTGCATCAAACTGGTTCAACCCACGTCAGAAGACAAGCGGGAGAAAACACCTTGAAGGTCTTTAATGGTACGTTCGGCACCATTCCTTTCTTCATCGCTTAATTGCGCATTCTGTAATAAATCCGATGTAATGCTCTCTGCAGACACGGTTTCTCTAATGTTACTATTTCTTTCAACGCTGGTTATTTGAATACATGCTGCAACTACTGCACCTTTTTTAATAACTCTCGCCTTGTCAGTTACATTGGCAACTCTCACCGGGATAACGATCCTCCACAGGTCGAGGAGTGCTGAGACTACAAGTACTCCTTTCAAGCTATTACACTTCTTGAGATATTCCATGACGCCGTAGGGGAAATTTCTATTTTCGGCTATGGATCCAGGAAGTAAAATTTGTGTTCTTGCTGTTATTGTGATATCGTCTTCAGCTATGATTTTGTGGGTAGATTTCACTCCCTCATCATTAGTCCGGAAAAAGACTATGTCCTCAGAGGCACAATGCCTTTCGCTATTTTTAAAGTCCAAGGAAAATTTGTATTTTCTTAGAAAGTCCAATATGAGTATGCAAGGGTCTGTAATCTCTGTCACATAGGCCGTGTGATGGTAGGCGGTACTTCCAAACGCGATGTTAACGTTTAGTTTTCCGTCGATGACGATCTACTCGCCGGATACAGTCTGGAGAGTAGCGCATGGCAGCGTCCAGATGAGTTTGCTTTTAAATTGTTCGGCAACATCTTTTCGAATGATGGTAACGTTTTCTCCTGTATCGATGGTTATATTACAAGGAACTCCACTGATGTGTCCCATGATGAAACGTCCGTTACTGCTGCCACTCACTGCGGAAATTTCAAGCGCTTTAAACTGGGGCTTTTCATTATCTGGCAACCTCCGCCCCGCGAGATGGCCACGAATTCGTTTCCCTCCTTCTTGCCAGGCGCGGTTTTACCATCCGTGGCCTAGGGCGTTCTGCAGTTTCTTCGTATGTGCCCTTCAGAACCGCATTTCCAGCACTTAAGGGTTGGTTTCTTGTCACCAATATTCCGTGTCAAGGCATTCACCTTTCTGGTTAAATCATCTAGGTGCGCAGTCGTTGGATTCACTGGTTCTTGTATGTGAGCAGCTCTGATTGGGTGTCGGTCTGCACGAGTGACTTGCTGTGCTGCCTCGAGTTTCATGGCGTACACCAGAGCACTTTTTACGTCCTTCACATCAGCCATTCGCAGTGCTTTCTGTATTTCAGGATCTCGGATGCCGTCGATAAAATACTGCAGAAACATGATTTCCTTTGTTTCTCTCGGGCACTCCGTAAAGGCGAGACGGGACAGCCTTTCCACATCCGTTGCGAGCTCTTGGAGTGTTTCGGTGGGCTTCTGTTGACGGGATTTTAATTGAAGCCTACTGTAGTCTTTCAAACATTTCTCCCGAAGCGCAGCGCCAAATCGCCGGATAGAGCTTCAACGTCTAGCCTCTGGTTTTCGGGAGAGTCTGCAGGATATTCGCTGCATCTGCTCTCAGAGAAGCGGCGAGATGACAGGCCTTAGCTTGGGAATCCCATCCATTCGCATCCGCAATTATAGAAAATTGTGTCTGATACACTTTCCAGGAGGTCTTCTCATCATATGTCAATAGCTTCAGAGAGGGACGAGCAGGCATGTGTAGGAATTTAAAACTATCCGAATTGCTTCCTGCCGTCGCTACGATTTTCTTTAAAGTATCAACTTCTTTCGCAACTGCAGAAACCTTGTTATCAATTTGTTGTTCGATTTGGGGTTGGACTGCAGACATTCTTCCTTCTATTTGTTCTTTGACTGAAGAAACTCTTTCTTCTATTTGTTCTTTTACAGAAGAACACTTTCTTTAGTGCTTTCAACTTTATTTTCAACAGTGCCAATTCTGCCTTAAATGGCCTCAAATTTGTTTTTTATTATACAGGTAATCTCTCTTTTCATTTCCTCTTGACCTGCTTCAATCTTTTCTTGACCAGCTTCCATTCTTTCTTGACCAGCTTTCATCTCGTCTTTAAATGCAGCAAAGGCAGACACGAGCTCTCTCAATTGTTTTTCCATCGCTCTAGTGAAAGGCATTCAAAAGACCCCACTCCTGACACCTAAAATTGTTACGTGTGTACGCGTTCGTAATGGATTGAATGCACAAGTTGTTGAAAAGTTATAAAATTTACTCTTTTCACAAGAAATAAAACAACATACTGAAATATTTCCTCAAAGTATTTGTCCAATATCGCAATATCTCAAACGTCAAACAGAATTCAATTCAAAACAGATAAAGTTAATCCAATCTCACAGTGAATTCGCTTCAGTCAATCACAGTGTAGCGATCACATGGTTCAGTGAAGCCTTGGTAATTGCTTGATAGTGTCGCCATGTATTATCACCAGTGAGAAGTGCTGCGTCGCATGAGTGGGACTCGATCGTGGGTCCATTTGCTGCGAGTCGAATTCTTTATCGTTAGCCCAAAAAAGCTCTCTTGCGTTAGGTTCAAGAATTCCAACTCGTACAAATTTTGCGAGCGTTGAGTTGTTCTCGAGATCGCTAAAACAGCATTAAATAAACAAACAGCAGTTCTCTTAAAACAGCCACAACTGAGGTGTTTAAATTCGGCTTTTATAAGCTTTTTAATTATTCACTTGAACATTCTGGTAAAATCTATAAATATCTAGATTTTCCTCGATGGCAACAGCAATTACGAGATATTTATTTATTAAATATTAAATGCATGCCCTCTTGTATTTTTACTTTTTCGACGTAGCTAAATCGTCTGCATCGCACGGGAAAATAAGACTATAATTACAATTCTAAATATATAGCTAAATAAATGGGAAATCCGTAACAGTATGTTGTTTACTTTTTAATTTGCATTTGTTTCGCAGTTATAAATGTTTGGCGTAATAGTAGAAATTCTCGTAGTGCTTTATGAGTTTATTTAACCGCTGACATTTCACTTTCGCAATTTTTATCACGTATTCGGATTAATGTTCGTGGCATATTATCGCTCTTTATATCCAGAAAATGACTAATAGCCTCAAATATTATGCATTTACTAACACCTGTGGATTAAGAGAATTCAACTGCGTAGTTTCTTTTATTTGAGCTAAGAAGGGTTGGATGTGTTACAATGAATCAAGTATTTTCTTATTTCACTGCTTGCATTCTTTTGATTTTGAAAGTGTAATTTTCAAAATATACACTCATGTCCATAAATTAAGGATAATGCAAAATCAGGCAAAGAAAGAGTTAGAAGCAAAACAAATTTGATTTATTTGTAAAGCTAATTTATTAAAAAAATGTAAAGAGGAAAAAAATATGCTATATGTTTGATATTATTAACAAAATTAGCGATTTTTTCTCCCTGGAGCAAATTACAAAAAAACCTATTTACAAAAAATCAATATTACATGGTTGGTATGATTGTTAATACATTGTATATCTCCCAGACGATGCAATACAGTCCGTACAACGCCTAGGCATGCTGAGTATCAAATTATCGATCTGATCTTGGGGGATATTACACCACTCAAAAAGCAATGCTCTCCGAAGTTCCGGTAGACATGTAGGAGGAGGTTGACGGACTGCAAATCGTCCGCTGAGCATGTCCCACACGTGTTCTACTGGATTCAAGTCCGGTGAGTATGCTGGCCAGTCTATACGGGTGATATCCTCCGATTAAAGGCATTCGCTTACGATGTTTGCACGGTGAGGACAGGCGTTGTCATCAATAAACTCAAATTTTGCGCCCATGGCGCCCCGAAGCAAACGTACATGTTGTTCCAGAATGACGTTCCGATAGATTTGGCTTGTCATGGTTCCAATTTGAACATGCAGGTCAGGTCTGGAACCCACAATAATTCCACCCCAAACGAGCACTCCTGCACCACCGCAACGGTGTCGTTCAATGATGTTTTCTTGGCGGTAACGAGTATCTGGAGCTCTCCATATGAAAGTCCGGCGAGAATCAGACTGCAAGCTAAACCTGGACTCGTCGGAAAACATCATACTGTTGCGGTGTCCACAATGCATGCTGTCTACTCCAGGCTAACCGCAGGCGACAGTGAGTTACAGTAAGTGGAACGCATCTGACAGGTCTACGAGCATATAGACCTGTCAGATGCCCTAAGCGTCTGTACAGGGTCTGCCTTGAAATTGTCGTACCAGTGGCTGAAGAGAGCTGACGAGACAGGTCAGAGGCTGTGCTCCGCCTGTTTCTTTTGGCAGTAACTGCCAAATACCGGTCCTCATTCGGGGTTGTAACTCAGTGGCTACCTGTGCTGAACGGCTACTCACATTACCATCATTTTGGAATGGTTGTTAAAGCCTGGAGATGACACTCTGGGCAATTCCAAGTTCGTCTGATACTTCCAGTTGAGTACTCCCACATTCCAGACGGCAGATAATTCCACCACGTAACAAATCATCCAAATGCGTCCTCTGTGTCATAACTATTCGGTTATTGCACTAAAATGCTTATAAAGCGCCTGCGAACAATTTTACTTCTTTGCCTGTATTCTTTATATATCACTTTCTTACACTCTCGTTATTGTGACGTACCATCGGTGTCATCTGGTTACTTCCTGAAATTTGCATATGATTCTTGAAGATGTGTGTAGTGATTTTACAGGTGATATATTTATTTGAGAGTTCGATTTCCGCGTGACTCCGAATTATCCTTAATTTATGGACATGAGTGTATATTGTGTATGGTCTGATTATATGTATTGTAACGTTGAAAGTTATATATAAATAAATTAAATATATTCTTTGTGAATAAGGTAAATTTATTCTGTTTGAAGAGTATTTCTTATGCAGACAATGCATTTAAGAGTGAACAGTTATTAAATGTGAAATTTAACACAATGTATAGGAATCCACATGAATATTCATGGCAAATTTAATATAACAGTACTGTCGCAATTTTTACCTTAGTAATTTGAAAGTCAGTTAGACTGTAGTTTTCAGTCTAGGCAGCATAATTTTTAAGGTGCATGTATGTATATATACGAGGCACGTCCAGAAAGTAAGTTCCGTTTCAATTTATCTCCGCTGCAGCTCTGCGATCGCAGTTCCGCACATGCGCAGTAGACGCTCTGTATCAAGGAGAAGAAACGCGCGCCATTTGGAGATCGCTGTCAGTCACGTACGCTTTGTTGTGCTTGTTTACAATGTCGGTGTTGATTGAAAATCCCGCCGCTTGTGAAATCAGATCTGTGATTCGTTTTCTGAATGCGAGGAAAGTGAAACCTAGTGAAATTTATCGGCAAATTTGCGATGTTTACGGACCAAAAGCGATGAGTGATTCAATGGTGAGAAGATGGGTCCGAAAGTTCAATGACGGACGTAGTGATGCGCACGATGAAGAACGAAGTGGGCGTCCATCTTTGGTTACAGAAGAACTGGTTCACGCGATTGATGACAAGATCCATGAAAACCGAAGGTTTACAATTAGTGCTCTCGCTATGGAATTTCCCCAAATTTCACGATCACTAATGCATGAAATTGTTACCGAAAAACTGAAATTTCGTAAACTTTGCTCACGTTGGGTACCAAAGATTCTTACTGAGCAACACAAAACAAAACGGATGGGTAGTGCACTTCAGTTTTTGACCCGTTATGCTGAAAGCGGTGAAGAATTTCTGACACAGATAGTCACAGGAGATGAAACTTGGGTTTCTTACGACACCCCTGAAAGTAAGCGGCAATCAATGGAATGGAGGCACACTTCATCCCCAGCAAAGGTTAAGCCGAAGCAAATCTTGACACCTCGAAAAATGATGTGCACAGTGTTCTGGGACTGGAAAGGCATCTTACTCATTAATTTCTTACCGCGTGGTCAAACAATCAGAGCAGATGCTTATTGCGAGACACTTCGGAAATTGCGCCGTGCAATTCAGAATAAGCGCCGAGGATTGCTGTCAAAAGGTGTTGTTTTTCTTCACGACAACGCACGACCACACACTGCAAATGTGACGAAAAACCTCCTACAGGGATTTGGCTGGGACGTGTTTGACCATCCTCCGTACAGCCCTGACCTCGCTCCTAGCGACTTTCATCTGTTCTTACATCTTAAGTCTTTCCTTGGCGGTCAACACTTTAACAATGACGACGAGCTGAAAGAAACTGTTTCCAACTGGTTGAAGACACAGGCGGCAAATTTCTATGAAGAAGGTATACAAAAACTTGTGCCACGCTATGACAAATGCCTGCAATATTTCGGCAGTTATGTGGAAAAGTAGTTTAAGAGTTGTTGAATTTTGTGCAATAAATAACTTTTCTGTAGCTGTACACAATTTACTTTTATTACCAAACGGAACTTACTTTCTGGACGTACATTGTATATATATATATATATATATTGAAAGGAAATGAAGTAGTTTAAAATGCTCGTTTACAGTAAATGGGCTTGTGAAGGTCCTAATCATTTAGAATCTCGAACAAAGTCGCACTCTAAGTTCGACCGCCTCATCCGCGACCATAAGCGCAAATACGCATGCGCCATTCTGACAGAATTGTTCTCGAAATAGGGTGGAAGGATGGGGACATTTTTTTCCCTCAAGCACATCTGTTTCCGGAGATGAGAATGTCACGCGAGAGTCTCACGTGACCTTTTGCGTCACCACAAGTATTAACGCCCCTTTTGGACTAGTCCATGTGTTTTGGCAATATGCCATCCAGGGCTGCGTTTGAGACGGCCGAACTATAAAATGCATTTCAATGAAAGAAACATAAAAATGTAAAATATTTAAAAACGTGATTTTGATCTCCCAAGTTCAACGTATCATATAAACTGTACCATTTTAAAAGGTAGTTTAATGTTGAATTAAAATCATTTAATAGAAATTAATACAGAACTTTACTTACAGAGGTAAAACTCTAGCAGCAGGAGCGAAAGTCCTAAAAAGCACTGAGAAACCATATTTTGATCTGTGAACCATATTTTGATCCATATTTTGATTTCAAGTTCTTTTCAGCTTGACACAGTATTTATAACATCAAACTAATTCTGATGAACCATGAGCAATTCTAATTAAAATAAAATTCTATTTACAAAATGTTCGTACCTTTTAATACAGCAATAATTCTGCTTAAATACTATTAGAAACATTTTAAATTTGCTTTTTTTTTGTGTGTGTGTGTATAGTTTTTCTCTCTGCAAAATAACAGCATTCATAATATTTTAGTAGTATATTTATAAATAATTAAAAGAATCTGAATTAAATACTATTTCATCACACAGATGCAAAATACAGATGTAATAATAATAATATGCAATTGCATAACTTTATTTAGGGATTTTACGTTACTCTCAATAAATTTATACAATTGTATTTAAAATTGTAAGACAATTTTTATTCCAAATGTATAGAAATATGTTTTTTCATCAGAACTGAAAGTAGTAACTGAAACAAATTTTAAACAGTAACTACAGCAACCATTTTGCAGTCCCTTAAAAAACTGTTACAGAGCTCGTAAATATAAATATGTACTTTTACTTTACGATATGAAGAATGCTGACAAATATAGTTTCTTGAAAACAGAAACCGAGATTGATGAGTCGAAGTTTTGCGAAGTATCCAACCTGTGTTTTGTGTTCAAATTCTTTGAACCAGATAGTGAAATATTCACAATTGCTTATATTTGATCAAATTTCGCAATGAAAATTTTCAGAATATATAAAACAAAATTTGAAAGGTTTCAGATTTTAAATTACGTTCAAAGAAGCCTTGTTTTTTAATATATTGTGTTACCTATATTTATTAAATATCATGTTCTTCGCACTGAAACCATAAAATTCAGTTCAAGAGCAATCTCCCAAAATAATTTTAAACTGAGCATATCTTTGGAATTTCTTATACAGTCTCACGTGCTGGAGATAAAATGTTTTTTCTGTACAACGTACTCGCTATGAAATCCTTGAGTTTGTTAATCAAAAATTCATTAAAATCTTACAAAATATGAAATCGATAATAAAACAAATTTCAAATTTGAGCTTCCGGATGGCATATTTCACACGTGCACATCTGTGTAGCCGCCAAGGGAGTGGCTTCTAGGATGGATCAATGGGCTTCCAGTTATATTTTAAAAAGTGTAGTTCCACTTTTCTGATGAGAATAGTGGCGCCATCTAGTAGTGTCCATCTGCGACAGCGTATGCATTCAGTTACGTATCTGTTGTAAATATGGCGTTGCAAAGATTTTTGATGTCCTAGTTTACATTATTTTGGTTGCCATTAAAAACGAACTTGAATCATCAGAAGTAACGAACTTGAATCAGAAAGTCTCTAAATGGAACTAATCACTTGTGAATGAATTAGCTGTAAATCTAATGAGTTGAAGATACAGTTAGATTTAATCATTTTTTATTCGTACTTATCAAAGGATTCATTATTTCAGTTACAGATTTTTTTTTCAATAAGATAAAGCGCTTTGATTTTTAATATATTTATAGGTGAACATTTTTACTCCAAAGGGGCTTGATCCCTTAAGGACTATTCTTTTCGTTTTGCGATTTTGCGTTCATTCACTATGAACTACCGTACCACTTTTCAAATTGTTGCCACCAAATGCTATCGCCCTATATTATATTTAAAGAAAGTAATTGATAAAGAATCTATAAAATAATCTAATCTAATCTTCAGGATACTGATCAAGAACACACACAATCTTAACATCACACTGGCAAAAGAACACTATGTTTCAGGTTTCTACTTTCAAGTTTATTCAAGACAAAAACTAATTCAACTGGCGCTGCCAGATCCAAAGACAAGAAGTTATATCACCGGAAAGATTTACGCCCACTTTGGCGATTAAAATAAATTTCAACATAAAAATTTCTTACACACTGGGCCCGGCTGAACAGTAGTTCAGAACAATCAAGATTATCATTAATACATGAACATTTTCAAGAATTATTTTCAAGAATCATTATGCATTTCAATACAAATTCAAGTTTTTGTAATAAAGAAAATATCAACTAAAGATCAAGAACATGTAAAACTTACCATATGTTTAAAAAATATCAGGCAAACTTTCATTCATTAAGAATTACTCTCATAACATTCCTGTTCAAGCATCAGGAATTTAAATCAAGAATTTATATAACTCAAGATAATATTAAACAAATAACATTTCAATAATCCAACTAAAATACTAGAAATATTACAAGAAACCTGTCCTTTTTTTTTTAGGATTAAAATAAAAATAAAATTTTAAATACACTTATACATTTCTATAACCTTAAAATTTTCTGATATATACATTACTTTAAATACCATTATATTACTTTTCAGTAATAATAGCATTAAGATTACTTTTCAGTAAAAAATATACAGTCACACAATATAAATACTCTTAGCATTCTAACTTAACTAATAATTGTATAGGTCTTTTTATAATGCCTTTTTCAGTCTTTATTTCGCAACTGCGAATTAGTCCATCTCTACCAGTAAAAGTTTTGAGAACTTTTCCTAATCTCCACATGTTACGTGGTAAATGTTCATCATGTATTATCACGATATCATTCACACTCAAGTCGTGTTTTGCACGGTGATTTTTCACACAATTTGCAGATTTCAAATTCAACAAATAATCTTTATAAAAATTTTTCCAAAAGTTATTTAGTAGTTTTTCACGATATAGATACGCTTTTAAAAGAATTTCTTTAGTACTGCACACTTCATGAGTGTATTTGACAGGAGGCAAATTAGCAAGTTTCTGCCCTAGCAAAAAATGAGCAGGTGACAGAACTTGGGGTTCATTATCTTGGATGTAAGTCAAGGGTCGACGATTTATCACCGCCTCAATTTCAGTCAGTACAGTTTCCAATTCTTCGGGAAGAAGTGATGTTCTACCAAGAATTTTTCTTAATATTGTTTTGACGGTTCGCACAAGTCTCTCGTAAAATCCGCCCCACCAGGCTCCTCTTTCAATGATATACTTCCACTGAATGCCCTTTGCGGCATAATAATTCTTTACATCGGGATGGCTTAATACCTGCCACATCTTTCTGAGCTCCGCGTCAGCTGCCTTGAATGTACGCGCGTTATCTGAGTATATTAAAGAGCACAACCCTCTTCTTGCTATAAATCGACGAAAAGCAAGTAGGAAAGATTTAGTTGTGAGGTCTTTTGTTAGTTCAAGATGAATACCTCTAGTTACTGCGCAGGTAAATAATAGGATATAATACTTTGTATTTTCATTTTTAACGAAAAGTGGACCTGCATAATCCAGTCCTATAACATCAAAAGGATTTGTTTTTTCAATTCTAGATGGAGGTAATGGTGCTATGACTTGTCGCATCGGTCGTGAGTTATAACGCTGACACAGTACACAGTTTCTTATAACACGTTTCACATTTTGTCTGGATCTAATTATCCAGTATTTTTCACGGAGGAACATGAGAGTACTAGCTACACCTGTATGAAGCACTCGTTCATGTGCATCACGTACCAGAAGATCTGTAAAATGAGTTTTTGAAGGAATTATTATTGGGTGCTGTTCATGGAAACTTAAAGTAGATTTTTGAAGTCTTCCCCCTACTAATAAAACTCCTTCCTCATTTAGAAAAGGATTCAGTTCATAAATTTTTGAGTTTTTTGAAATCAATTGTCCAGACTTTAAACTATTAATTTCCACAGAAAAATGTTCATATTGAACTTCTTTTATCAAATATAGTTCTGCATTAAAGAGTTCTTTAGCAATCAAGGGTCCTATTTTCTTGTCAGTTTTATTTTTCAAATTGTGAATAAATCTAAATATCCATGCAGTCACTCTAATAGCTTTAATTAATTTACTATATTTTTCAAGATTCAACAGAGAATTAGATTTTTCTGCAGTAGACGATAGTATTGTGGTATCATTTATACACTTTTTCCTCTCTAAATCAGTATCAGAAAACTCCGTTGTCGCAATAAATTTACTAGGCCAAGCACTTACTGATTCAACTAACCAGTCTGGTCCAGATTTCCATAATCTTGAAGACAACAAATATTCGGCTGAACATCCTCGAGATAAAATGTCCGCTGGATTGGACTTCCCATTACAATGTCTCCAGTTATTTGGGCAAGTTAATGATTGTATTTCAGATACGCGATTCTTTACAAACATTTTCCATCTTTCAGGAGCACTATGAATCCAGTGAACCACTATCATACTGTCAGTCCACAGGTAGATATTTTCTTCATGAATTGAAAACAGCTCTTTTAAATATTTAGCAAGTCTTGCCGATGTTAATGCTCCTAACAATTCTAGTCTTGGAAGTGTGAGTTTTTGTTTTATTGGTGCAATTCTAGATTTTGCCATGATGAATGCTACCTGACCTTCTTCAACCGATCTAAAATATGCAACTGCACCGTACGCTTTAATAGATGCATCACAAAATAAATGCAGTTCGAAATCTTTATTTTGATTCAATTTGCCGGGGAAATATTCTCGAGAAATTTTAAATTTCTTTAATTTTTCAATTTCACTGCTCCACTCGGCCCACAACTCCTTACAATTAGTTGGAACTTCGTCGTCAAATTCTAAACCCAATTGCCAAAGGTTTTGCATTATTATTTTTGCACGTAATACAAATGGCGCCAAGAAACCTACTGGATCGAAAATAGTAGCAGTCACCTTTAATATGTTTCTTTTTGTAGTGTTTCTGCAACTATTTAATGTTTCGCACAATTTGTCTATGTTCAAGGAAATTACATCTTTACTCGTACACCAGTTAAGGCCTAATACTTTTAAGCAACTATTTAGTTCATTTTCTGACTTAATTATTCCACAATCATCCCAAAGTTTTTTGAGTTCCTCTGAATTTGTACTAAACTGACGCAAATTCATTCCGGCATCTTTAAGTACGCAACATGCTCCAGTACTTAACTTAAAAGCCTGTTCCACGGAATCTGCTCCATAAAACACATCATCTACGTAGATAGAACAGTTCAACATCTCAAAAATACCTGGACTTTCTGACTCTATTTTCTTTATATGCTTTTTTATGGTGCACGCCAGAATAAACGGGCTACATGACACTCCGAAAGGAACGCGTGTCATTCTATAATGTTTCAAATTGTAATTATTATCAAAGTATAAAAACCGTAATACATCTCTGTCAATTTTAGAAATTCCAATTTGGAGGAAAGCCTTTTCAATATCTGCTGAGAACGCATATTTGTATTGCCTGAACCGCAATATCAAGTCCAAAACAGAAGGATTCAAATTTGGGCCAGGCATCAAACAATTGTTCAGAGATACCCCATTATTATTTTTCGAAGATGCGTCAAACACGATACGGACTTTAGTTTTTGATACATTTTTTCTTACCACTGGAGAATGTGGCATGTAATACATTTTACTATTGTCACAACTTTCAATATTGCATTCTTCAATTATTTCATTTTTCAACTGTTCGTTTATTATACTATCATAATTTTCCCTAAGCCATTCATCATTTTTTAGTTTATTAACCAAAGATACTAGACGTCGCTTGGCATTTTCTAAATTATTACCCAAGTTTTCATGATGTGATTTCCATAATAAACGAGCTACATATCTACCATTAGTAAAATGCAATTCTTTTTCAAACTTCTCAATAACTAATTTGTCATCAGGATTCTCCTTCTCCTCTAAACCCAAGTGGTCCAAAGTCCAAAATCTTCGCAAACAGTCATTAATTAAATTATTATCTTCTATCAAGCAATGAGAAACACCAGTTGTAAAAATACAGGCGCTGGACTGATCACCTTCCAAAGATCCAACCAAGGACCAACCAAATATAGAAGATACTGCAAATAATTTATTACTTATTCTTTTCTTTTCTCCTGTTTGTACTTCCCAACATGAATCAGATCCTAACAATATTTTTACCTCAGCTGCTTCACCATTATCGGCTAATTTTAAATTTTCCGATTTTAATATTTCTAAAATGTTTTTCGAGGGAATTCTTATGATCGCTCCAGAAATAGTGTCTGTAACAAGAGCTTCCACAGTGATTGAGTCATTAGGGTAGTGTATACTTTTTAGTGTGATTTGAACAACATCATATTCCGTTAGTCTACCCTGGATATACCCAAAAGAATAAACATGTAACCTTTCTTTTCTTAAAGTCCTTAACTTTAGTTCTTTAGCCAAATCAGATCTAATAAATGACCTCTGTGATCCCCCGTCAATTAAGATTTTTACTATTTGACTTCTAGTATTATCTGTATCTGAAGCGTAAACCGAGCAAGTTTGTAAATATACACCTTTATCAGCAGTTTCAGAAACAGACTTAGAGTTAAACGACAGGGATGCAACTACATTCTGCTTAGAATCTGATACTGTAACTACTTTCTGTTTAATATCTGAACTGGCTTCAGGAACAATATTTTTACAAAATAACTTATTGTGATTTAAACCATTACACAACTCACAAGGCATAAGTTTCACTCTACATCTGGCCGATACATGACCTTTTTTAAGACATCTGTAACAACGACCATGGTTTCTTAATATAGCTCTTTTTTGCTCATTTGTTTTCTCACAACTTCCTACATCATGTGTATTTTGATTACAATAGAAACAATACTGCTTAGTCACTGTAGCTAACGCCGAAGCAGTAGGAATGCTTGCCCCTTTTAAGTAATTACTTTTATTCTGCTTAACACCGTAATTTGTGTCCCTTTTCTTTGAGCTTATTATTAAATTAGAAGCTTCTCGACTTTCCACTTCGAGTCTAATGAATTCGAGAAGTTCTGTTAGGCTATAGTGTTGTTTAGAATGTCTTTTTCTATTAAACTCCAGATTCATATCGTCTGGTAAAAGCTTTAAAATAACAGGTCCTAAAAGGGTTCCATAAGCATCCGACACAATACCCAATGAGTTTAAACTTCTTATATTAATTTCGCAGGAATCGTAAAGTGTTCTTAGTGCTTTTACATTAGACGAAGTTCTAACCGGTTCAAGATTCAAGAGTTTGTTCATATGCGAAGATACAACCAAATCTGTTCGTCCAAATCTTTCTTTAATTAAACTTATACAGGCATCATAATTTTCGTTGGATAATGCAAACCCAGATACTGCATTTAAAGCAGGTCCTGCGAGTAAGGATTTAAGATAAGTAAACTTCTCGACCTTTGTTAACTCATTATTATTACCAATAGCATTTTCAAAAGAATTATAAAATTCCAAAAATAAACTAGGATCACCATAATATTTAGGAATTGAAATTTTAGGTAACCGAATGTTAGTTTTATTTTCAATCTTTACCGCAGCAGTAAGGTTACCAGACGATTCATTTTCAATGTTCACTATCTGAGAATTTGAGTTAAGTTTCTTTTTAGCCCTAAAAATACATAAACTAATTTTTTCATCATATTCTAACACAGTATTACATTCTGTTTCAATATCGGACTCGTCCCCTTTAAAACAGTCTAGTATTTTTCCATTAATTTCTTTTAACTCAGATTGTTTAGACGTTAATAAAAATAATTTTTCTTCTATCATATTCTTATCATAAATGTCATTTTTAATTTCAGATTCTAAAACATTTACTATTTTAGAAATAGCCTGTCTCAAAGTTTTTCTAGCAGCTTTCAATTTAACAAAATTGTCTGCCATGATAACAACAAAAATAATTTGATTCTCTTACCTGTTGCAGGCTTCAATAATTTAATCCTAATTGCTAAACTCACTTTTCAAGGAAGAACCATTCACCAAAACATTTATCTTGCCGCGTTCCGTGCAAACGAATATTTTCTTCGATAACACCACACTCTGCATTCTTAAATAAAAAAACTGTTCGAGCGCAACAGTTGGGCGCCAAAAAATATAAAATAATCTAATCTAATCTTCAGGATACTGATCAAGAACACACACAATCTTAACATCACAAAGGCAAAAGAACACTATGATTCAGGTTTCTACTTTCAAGTTTATTCAAGACAAAAACTAATTCAACTGGCGCTGCCAGATCCAAAGACAAGAAGTTATATCACCGGAAAGATTTACGCCCACTTTAGCGATTAAAATAAATTTCAACATAAAAATTTCTTACAGAATCTGCATAATATTTCTCCAAATGCGGTAAAACAACGGTATCTAGAGCCATCCAATTTTGAATAACGCATCTGGAACTCCAAATTTGGAATTTGGAATATGTTTTATTATTTATTTCCTATTCAGTAAAACTTTAACGAATTTTTGATGAACAAACTTAACGATTTAAAAGCGAGCAATGGCAACACTTTACGGGGGGACTTTTTATCTTCAGCGCGGGAGACTGTGTAATGGAAATTCTAAAGATAGGCTCATTTTAAAATTATTTTGCGATATTGCTGTTGAACTGAATTTTATGGTTTAAGTGCGAAGAACATGATGTTTAATAAATAAAAATAACACATAAAATGTTAAAAAACGCCCCTTTGGACGTAATCTAAAATCTGAATCCTTTCAGATTTTTTTTTCTTCCTCCCACAGCTGAAGGCTGAAAAAAATAAACCGTTTGACTGATAAGCATCTGGAACTCGTAATGAACATAATTTTCAATAATTTTCTCCAAGGTTACCAACATTATTAGAAATGAAACGGCAATTACTACAGCCTGATACCCGACGACGTTTCGATACTGATAAAGTTTGTAGCCTTGGAGAAAATTATCTGCATAACAGATCGTAGACTTTAATCAGTCAAACGGTTCATTCTTATTAATTTTCAACTGTGAAAAG
The DNA here is from genome assembly GCA_000611955.2 of Stegodyphus mimosarum. Classification (NCBI taxonomy): domain Eukaryota; kingdom Metazoa; phylum Arthropoda; class Arachnida; order Araneae; family Eresidae; genus Stegodyphus; species Stegodyphus mimosarum. The sequence continues at coordinate 53,874 of KK121459.1, forward strand.
AAGCTGTTCACATGTAAATATATTCAAATCGAAGTTATTTATCTTACTGAAAGAATTCGTAAATGATAGAATGAATCCTTTATTAAGTACAAATAAAATATAATTAAATCAGACTGTACCTTCATTTAAGATTTATATCAAGTCATAAATTAATTAGCTTCATTTATAGAATTTCTGATTCAAATTTGTTACTGCTGATGATTCATGTTCGTTTTAATGGTAATGAAATTAATGTAAACTAGGACTTATTCAAACTAAATAACTAAAATTTGCAGTACCGTATTTGCAACAACTGCATAATGGAAACATACAAGGGCCGCAAATGGCTACTACTAGATGGCGCCACCATTTTCATCAGGAACATGAAATTACATCTTTTTAATTATTTATTAATGTACGGACAGCTATTTGGCAGAATGCCTCCATCACGGGCTCTTATTAATTAGTATATATTATAAGTTAGCAACAAAGAACAGCTTATGAAAATTGAAATTCTGTGAATAACAATAATTATGTTGAAATAAACTAAATAATAGGTCGACCACATTTGACTTAAATTGAGGTAAGTAACATAAAATACTACAGATGGCGCTACTAGATCGATGACGCTAGTTTTATATGCGATAGGCATGCGGTAGTCTCAAATTTCATGCGGGACCACGGAGTATATACTCCGTGTGCGGGAGAAATGCAAGTTCCAAAGACAGTTGATGAGCGACAAAAAATTCGAGCTGGGGGGAGGAGATCATTAAAATTGTTATTAACAAAATAAAAATTTAAAAGAAAAATAAATAATAAACCTGAAAGTGTTCAGATTGTATTTTACGTCAAAAGGGACCTTTTATTTAATGTTTGTGTTAACTGTAGTTTTTAAATGTGTTCTTCTCACTTAAACCATAAAATTCGATTCCACAGCAGTATCGCAAAATAATTTAAAAAGAGCATATCTTCAGAATTTTAGATACACAGTCCGCCCCGCTGGAAATTTTTTTTTTTTTTACTTTTCGTATAGTGTTGCCATTGCTCTCTTTGAAATCGTTGAGTTTGTTAATCAAAAATTCGTTAACGTTTTACAAAATATGAAATAGATAATAAAACAAATTCCAAACTAGGACTTTAAAGTGCCCATATTCGGGTGGAGGATAACGTTATTCAAAATTGGATGGCTCTAGGTTCCGTTGTTTTATCACAATTCGAGAAGCATACGTGCACTTATGCAGATTCTTCATTATTCTTAATTTCTTTAAATATAATGCGGGGCTCTAACATTTGGTGGCATCAATTTGAAAAGTGATACGCCGTTTACAGTGTTTCGAAATTAATTTTAAATTAAATACGAAATTAATAGCCCTTCTGAGTTAACGCCTTTTGGACTAGGAAGTAAATTTTAAATTTCGCTTGCTTAAATATATATGTAGGATCGGTACTTACTATGTAGGAGTATGATGTTTGTAAATTTACTTCAGAGATGGTTGTCTAGGGGTTTTCAATAATTAATCCGATATATGGAAAACTCGAAAATTTAATGGAAACATGAATAGTTGCTACAAACTACAAAGTGATTACATTCATAGAAGGAAATAGATGAGATTATTTCAGATGAATACAAATGAGCGTCTTTTACATTCAAACGTCTTTCAATCGTGTTACCGTCTTAATGGCGGAATCGTCTGCGTTCCCTCCAGCGAAAAGAAAAAAGTTCTTTCGTACAGCTTGCAGCGTCATCTGATTATTATCGACGATGCCATCCCATATATATTAAAACATACATAAGTATTAATAGTGATTAATAATAATAATAATGCAAAGAAAAGTATCAAATTAATATTTCTTTTCTATCCGAAATATAATATTTAGTACCTGTTATCTATACGTACCAAATATATTTTTGTTGGTTACACTTTGTGATTCAAATACACTGACAGCTAAATATAAAATGTTCAGATTGTCATTTATTTCAAATAGTTCCAAGATTTTTGATTAATTAATTAATCATTCCATTTAAACTAAACAAATTGCGGCAAAAAATTCTCAGAGAAAACTTTCCAACGAGAGATTTCAGAATAATTAACGATAATTTAACGGATAATTTTAAACTTCTTTATTTCTTATTACAGTTTGACACTGGATGACGTCTCCAGTCTGATTAGGTTTGTATTCCTGGTTTGGTTTATGTAATAACGGCAAAGCTTCGAGTGCTATCTGAGGGATGCCTTCGTGGAAGACTTTCAAAGGGAAACCATGGGAAAAGCCACGAAAACGCCCATGCAGTCAGCCCGTTCGCGGACTCGAACCTCGGACTGAACAACCAGTGTTCGGCGACTTTTTCCGCTCGGTCATTGGTAGGACTTTATAGTCCTGGAGAGAAATTACTAGAAATTATCTTCCTCATGAATTATATACTCATGAGTCAGTCGGAGTATTTTCTTATTAATTCTCAACTGTGAAATACAGCTGTCCGCATATAAATGTATTCCGAAAAAAGAGATTTTTCTTAATGCAAAATTTCGCAATTGATTTGTTTTTTTGACAATTATGAATAAAGGTTAACAAAAATTGCATCTTCAGAAATTGCATCAAAATTTCAACCTTTGAATAAAATTTACATCAGAGTGCAAAACACTTGGCTCTACTTATTGATTCTCTGATGCGCTATTCATGTTCGTTTTTAGTGGCAACGACAACAATAATTCAGGCTTAAAAAAAATGGTATTTTGGCGGCGGCGTGTTTGTAATAAATACAAGACTGAAATGTATTTTTGGGTCGCATAAAATTGCTCTGGCAGGCGCCAGTTTCAGAACACTAAGATAAAGAATTCGAGTTAATGTATTGTTTTCTGAAAATTTCTAAAATTTATTTTGAAAAAAGTCGGTGTGCACAAAACATGACTTCTTTGTGCGGCCACACTGTGCACACTTTTTTCCTGCACTTCATTTAAACCTTTTTCCTCGAGTTTTATTAGAGATATATGTATCGTTCAATCAATTCAGTTCTCATCTCCCGGCTAGGCAAAAATTCATAAAATCTCAAAACATCGTCATTAAAAATTGTAAAATACAGAAAAACCTCGTCGTATGATGTTGTTGTTTCTTATGGCTTTATTCGAAAATCAATCCATTTACATAAGACCACTCGCCTAATCGTATTATGAAAAAACAACTGTAATTAGAGTTATCGAATTTTGAATAACATAATCCTCCACCCGAATATGGGAACCTGGATGCCCGAATTTGGAATCTGTTCTGCTGTCTGCTTCATATTTTGTAAAATTTTAATAAATTTTTATTTAAAAAACTCAACGATTTCAGAACGAGTAGTGGCAACACTATACGGAATAAAATATTTCTATATCCAGGTCTATCGGACTTTGTAAAGATATACTGGGTAGAGTCATTAGGATTTTTTGAAGCAGGAGTCATGAAAAATGAGCAATGCCCTGGAAGGGATTCGAACCTGGACCTCTCGAATACGCGCCCAGTGTGCTACTGATTCACCACGAAGGCATGCAGGAAGGAGGGAGAAAATACCATATATACTCCCTCTTTTAAAGGGCGACTGGGCATTAGGAGACCTAATCACCAAATCCTGCGGGTGAAGAATCATCTTCCACCTCCTTTTTTAGTTTGGGCGCCACTGTAGCGTCATTAGGATTTTTGAAGCAGGAGACGTGAGAAATGTGCAAAGCCCTTGCCGGAGCTAGAACCTGTACCTTTCAAATACGTACCGAGTGTGCTACCATTACATCACGAAGGCATGCAGAAAGGAGGGAGGAAATACCTTATACCTGTTTTTAAATATTTTAAAGAGTGTTCGACCAAATGCTCTTGAAATATCTATGTGTGTGTGTAAATGAAAAATAATAATAATAATAATAACGCCTCTTTGAGCGTTCTGAATGACTGAAGAAAATCTGAAAGCGTTCAAAAAATAAGTAAATAAATTCTGAACACTTTCAGTTTTCCTTCTTCTTCTTCTTCCTTTTGGATAGATTTTTCGTTTTAGTCCAAAGGTGTCATTTGCCCAGAAGGACTATTAACTTAGTTCTATCATTTTGCGTTGTTCACTACAAGCTTTGTTTCACTTTTAAAATTGTTGCACCAAATATTATCGCCCTGTATTATATTTAAAAAAATTAAATAAGGAAGAATCTGCATAAATGTATGTATGTTTCTCGCATTGTGATAAAACAATGGTACCTAGAGCCATCAAATTTTGAAAAACGTAATCCTCCTGCGAATATGGGTATCTGGAAGCCCAAATTTGAAATTTGGAATTTGTTTTATTACCGATTTCATATTTTGTAAAAGTTTAAAGAATTTTTGACTGACAAACTCAAGGATATCTCCAGCACGCGAGACTATGTATCGGAAATTCTAAAGATATGCTCATTTTAAAATTATTTTGCGATATTACTCTTGAACTGCATTTTATGGTTTGAGAGCAAAGAACATGATATTTAATAAATAAGGGTAACACACAAAACGTTAAAAGAAAGGGCCTTTGGGCGTAAGGTAAAATCTTAAAAATTTTCTTTTTTCCTGTGTGTGTATATATATATATATATATATATATATTATGTCTTTGAAAACATTTGAGTACAAAACGCAAATAAAAAATTTCAATTTAGTTTCCAAATGTTGGAATTAATGTGTTTCTACAAAGATATACATATTTTGCTTTTCCTTATACGCCATTTTGACTTGTTTGTATATCAGAGGGACAGCAAAATCAGAGACTGCCGCGAAGTTGTGGAAAAGGAATGGAAGTTTTACGAAATGGCATTCTAGCACGAAAATCGGGATGCGGACTTATAGTCAATAAAAAAGACTATCGGTAATTAAACAACCCCGAAATCATTCGAAAAATTTGTAAACAATTTCTGTAGTTCTTTCATATCATTGGATCAAGTAATTTCACATTTATAGTATCAGTTTTTTAGTGATTAACTTATTAAGTGGTACAATGAATAATCTTTTTTAATTAGCTTAGTTACCAATCCTCTAAATTTTCGTGGGAAGCCATTTCGACTATTTGTATCTTCGTACGACTTTAATAAGCCGAATATTAATTAAAAACTCTGAAAACGCTCATTTTCGCAATCATTTTTCCGAGTGGCAACAGGTTCGAGCGCTGGAGATAAAATTTTTTATTTCGAAAAGTGTTGCCACTGCTCGCTTTCAAATTGTAGAGGTTGTTAATAAAAATATCGTAAGTTTTACAAAATAGGAAATAAAAATAACATTGCCAAATGTTAAACATATTATTATTATATACGATTATATTCTGCCGTTGAAGAAAACACGCGATTGCATATGGCGTCATTGTATGTTAAAAGTTTTTCGTTAATATCAACATTTTAAATAAATAGCTGCTGTTGGCAACTTTTCTGTTTCAGGTTAGTATATTTGACACGGTATGATATTGCCACGTTAATTCTTTTATTGATTCTGAGAAAAAACTATTATATTACATTAAATTTAAATCATGATGTCATGCATACATACATACTCGTATTAACTTGAAGTGTCCAAAGATTCTGTTTCCTTGTTTGGCAACAAAAAATTATTTACGAATTGGTTGTTGCTTGGAAAGAATGAACTGATTTCACGTTCATACTGAAATGATTTTATACACTTTCTTTTCAGTTCTATATAGAATTTATAGCTTTTTCTTTGGAGACAGCCCCCTCATCTAGCGAGCTTGCCTGCTAGTATCAATATTGTTGCGTGCGTACTGGTTCGTAATAGACTGAAAGCACATATCCGATAAAAAGTTAATAAAATGTATTCTTATCGCAAGAAATATAGCAAAAAGCTGGATTTTTCCGCAAAGAAATTTATTTTACGATCATTTTCGCCCTCATTTTTTATATTCGTAGAATACCGCAATATAATCAGTAGCTGTATTTTAAACTAATAAAACATTAAATAGAACGCAATTCAAAGCGCGGTGAAAGCTAATTCAATCTCCCCGCGAATTCTCTACAATCCTCAACAACAGTTATCTAAACAACAATTAATAAACAACTAAGCTGAGATATTCTCTCTCTGGTTTTTATAGCTTTTTAAATGGTCTGCACGAGACAGTTCTGGAAAGCAAAAGAAAAGTAGAATTACAGTTACAGCTAACATAGTAGTCAATTACATTTATTCAAATTAAATATCAGTTGCAGAGATAAACTTTTATTCAATGTTAAATGCACGAACTCTTGCATTTTTACTTTTCCGGCCTAGCTTTCTCTTAAAATTTGTCACGGTCTTCATTTCACGGGGAAATAAAACAATTTTAATCATGATTCTACTAAAAATGTCTAACTAAATACGAAATTCATAACAATATAATACTTGATACTTTCGTTCTCAAATTTATCATCGCTACTAGCAGAAACAGAAGCCAAATCGTAAACTCGGCCAAGTGTTCGTGTTTACGCAAATGCCTGATCCCAGTAGCACAGGCGCACCCTTTTTATTTTAAGTGCTGACCCATGACCTGCGAGTGGGTAATTTTAGGGATACCTAGCTTTTCAATAGCAGAATTCTGGGTTAGTATAGCCCCTGGGTAAAACCTCCCTCCCAAGTGGGAAAAAAGTACATCCTGTTAAACAAAATGGTTAAGAAAGCGTTCAATACTTTTTAAATTATTATAATTATTAAATGAAAATTCAGTTAAAAGCGCTAGGCAAAGTAGGGAGAAATATCATTTTCAGAACCCAAAGAGCATTTAAATCAGCAAAAATGTTAGTAAAGACTAAGAAGTTTCTACAATAAATGCAATCTATATATATAAAGAAGAAAGCCTCTTCGTTTGTCCTCTAATAACTCAGTCAAAACTATAGCTATCGTCACCAAACGTTCTACAGTTCTTTTCTGGATCCGGGAATAACTCGACGTCCATTTTTCCCCCCAAAAAAATAGCTGATGTCAGAGATATTAATTAAAAACTCGGAGAAACAATCATTTTCGCCCTCATTTTTACGAGTGGCAACGGTCTCCAAAGATGGAGATGAAAATCTGATTTATTTTGAAAATTGTTGCCACTGTTCGCTTTCAAATCCTAGAGTTTGTTAATAAAAAATTTCCAAGTTTTACGATGAAATAAAAATAGCATTGCCAAACATTAAATACATTATACCCGATTCCAAAAATTCGTGGGAAGTCATTTCGACTGTTCCCGTCTTCGTAAGACTTTAATCAGCCGAGATATTAATTAAAAACTCCGAAAACATTAATTTTTCGCACTCATGTTTTCGAGTGGCAACAGTGCCGCGCGTTGGAGATAAAAATGCTTTATTTCGAAAAGTGTTGCTACTGCTCGCTTTCAAATCGTCCAGTTTGTTAGTGAAAAATTTGTAAATTTTACAAAATCTATACATACACCGAAGAATGTCTGTTTGTGTGTTTGTTTGCGTTATTGATTTTTGATGAATTATGATAATTTTTTTGGCTACATTTAATCGACTAAAACTGAATATAGATGAAATATTGGATAGAACTTGAGCTTTTTCAACCGTTTGTTTAGAAAGACCAAAGTCATTAAAAACTGCGTGCCATTTTTGCTGATAAAATGAGAGAGAATTAGCTTATTTTTCTCTGGCAATTTTTTATTTGGGTTCCATATCGCTTCAGACTGAAAATGTATGACTATTAATCGTATTTTGGGCATCGTTATTAGAGAAGGATTACAGCGGTATCGTTCTCTCTGTTGTTAGATGCAGTATTCTCAATCTAATCAATTTAACAATCAATCTAAACTGGCATCGAGTACTTCTGCTAGTTAAAAATAAAGAGCAGTAGGCGATACAGTAGGCACCGCTTACTGTGATCTCGGTTAATGTTAATATTCGGATATTGTTATCGAACTTCCGTGCAGAATATTATAAATACAGAAAGTGCATCGCTTATTGGGATCAACAGTCCGGTTAATAATATCAGACTATCATAGAAGGCATTTTTAGAACCGAAGCCAGTTCTCCAAACAAGGCGAAATAAATTTTTTAAATTGACAAATGGTTAAAAAATATAATCAAGTATGGGATTAAGACCACTCATTTTTATTTTCTTGTGCGAAGTAAGAAGGAAGCATTGTAATCTCGAAAAATTTCGGGTATCATATTTCAAACGAAAATATCCATTCGACCACTTTCGAATGCAGTTTAACAGTGTTTTTGCGTGAACCTAAGGACAGAATAAAGAACTCTTTTTCTGCAATAAAATCTTAAAACTGATTTATTAAAATGGATTCTGAAGAGATTTTTTTGTGGCGTCTGGGCGAACGTACGTATGTATTTATGTATCTCACCTAACTCAAAAAGAGTAGTGTTAGAACGTTGAAATTTCGTACATAGGACTGCTATAACATGTAGATGTGCACCTCCTATTGTGGTTGCAATCGGCCGCACTAAAAGTATATAAATATATGCATATTGCTACGTGCGTACGGGTTCGTAATGGATTGAATGCAGAAGCTGTTAAAAAATTAATAAAATTTATTCTTTTCACAAGAAATAAGACAAAATACTGAAATATTTCCTCAGAGATATTCGTACAATATCATAATATCTCAAACGTTAAACAGAACGCAATTCAAAACAGAGAAAGTTAATCCGCTTTCCCAGCGAATTCGCTTCAATCAATAACAGCGCTAAGTAAACATAAAATTCGTTTAAAAAAACTGCAACTGAGCCGAGGCGTTTTAATACGGCTTTTAGAGTATTTTTAATTATTTACGAGAACAGTCTGGTAAAATCTATTTTCTCGATTTTTCTGGATGGCAACAGCAATTACGAGATATTTATTTATTATATGCACGCGCTCTTCTATTTTTACTTTTCCGACGTAGCTTTCTCTTCAAATTTGTCTGCGTTGCATGAGAAAATAAAAGAATTTTAATTATAATTCTAAATAAATAGCTAAATAAATACAAAATCTGTAACAATATATATATCCACTATGTTACTCGGCTCAGAGAGCTCATGTTTTTATTCTTATATGCTCGTAAATTGTCCATTTTTTGATTTAAAAATGATTGAATTATGTTGTTCTTATCTTTCGGTTGAGGTTTTCATGCCTTTAGTAAATCTACATACGAGATTCGCAGAATTATCAACAATTTGAAAGTTGTTTAACTGCTGCTAAGCCTAATCATTTTTCGCATGGCAGACATCTTTGTTTACATTTGAAATTTAGGAGAATAGTGGATTTGTTGCCAATCTAGAGAAACCAAGGTTCGCAAAAAGAAAGATAACGCCTTCTTTTATGATTGCGAATTAAATCATGCTTAATCCATTCTGGAATTTATTCGAGGAAATAAATCTTTAAGATTTACTTCGCAATTTTTAATATAGATATTTTGAGTTTTTATGTATTTTTGCTTTGTCGCGCAGTGAAAGCTGAATTAATTGAATGAGAAATATACTCTAATGAAAATGGAGGCAATAAGTTTAAATTACAGGCAGGAAAAAAATACGTATAATTTAATATTCCGCATAAGGAAGTCATGTGGTGTACACATCAAATTTTTTATTTTAATTAACCATTTAAAATTACGAAAAAAAGCAACCCTTTGTTTAATATGGCCCACACTGTGTTGATTTCAAGATGAATAACTGTTGATTTCGAGAGCAATCAAACACAGTTTTCTCTTCTTCAGACAGGAGAATGTAACAGGAGGTATATGGCAGTGACTTTACGAAACAAATCCAAGCACATCAATTTTGCAAGTAAATTTCTGAGTAATTTAAAAATGAAATCCATGAATTTCCTATAAATGAAGACATTTGGGCCAGTGCTTAGGGTGTAGGTTTTACACTTGTAAATAAAACATCCACTTATTGTTAATTTTTAAAACCGCCCTTTTCATTTATAAAAAGCCTGTATTGGCAGGAAATCGGGCTCAGAAAGAGCTGATCTCTTTGTTTTCATATCTGCACGTCCTCGTTTAAAATTTCCTCTATTTCTAGCATTCTCTGTGTTCTCATTAGTGACACTAAGGTTTTAACCTTCTGTTACGGATTTCACATTTATTTGGCTATTTATTTAGAATTGTAATTAAAATTGTTTTATATTTCCCGTGCAACGCAGACGACTTTTGAAGAGAAAGCTACGTCGAAAAAATAAAAATAAAAGAGCGCGTGCATTTAATGTTTAATAAATAAATATCTCGTAATTACTGTTGCCATCCAGAAAAATCTAGAAAAATCGAGATTGTTCTAGTGATAAAAGTTTAGTTTATTTCTTATAAAAGCCGAATCGAAACACCTCATCTCAGTTGTAGTTGTAACTGTGTAAAGCGAACAGCTGTTTGTTTACTTAAAGCTGTAGCGATTTCGCTGTGAGATAGAATTATTTTATCTGTTTTGAATGGAGTTTTGCTAAACGTTTGAGATATTGTGATACAGTGCGAATATCTCTGAAGAAATATTTCAGCATTTTGATTTATTTCTTGTGGAAAGAATAAATTTTTGTTAACTTTTTACGACTTGTGCATTCAATCCATAACGAACCCGTACGCACGCAACCACTTGTTTATTGGAGTGCTGGAAAATAAATGAATAGTTTTTGTACAGTATACAATACACAGTATACACAGTATAATCTATTACTTCAAGAAGTAATAGATTATACTGTGTATTCGGGACTTAAATTCAACCGGAAGACGTCTGAACTATTGCGTAACCTGTAATTCCAGCCAGAGCCCTAAATAGGTCCAATATTTTATTTTTTTACTTATGTCGCACGAAGTAAAGAAAGTACTGTAATCGCAAAAAGTTTTGAGTTTCGGATTTCGGCGAAAATATGCATTTCGATCGTTCGCGAATTCACTTTGACAATATTTTTGGGTGAAGTCTATACGTACGGACAGAATAAGGGACTCTTTATTCCGAAACGGATTTTAAAATGGATTCAAAATCTATTTTTTGTGAAGCTTGTACACGCGTATGTGTCTCATGTAATTCAAAATCGATTATCCATAGAATGTGGAAATTTTGTAAAAATCGCGCGAGTATGGGACTGTTGCGCATGTAGTTGTGCACCACCCTTTTCTTTACTGCAATCGGCTGTACTAACAGTACACACACACACACATACACACATATATATATATGCATTACAGTTTTTAAACAGTTATTACTACAACAGATTTTAAACCATTTTTACTACAATGGATCTAAGTAATAAAACAGGCAAATCGACAACCTTGTATTCGGCGTAGATTTTGTAAAATCCCAGTCGATTTCGAGGGCAAAAGGGGTCCCTCTTCATCAGGAGCAAAACATTCTACAAATTGGGATTTTACAAAATCTACGCCGAATACAAGGTTGTCGATTTGCCTGTTTTATTTTTCACGTCGGCGTGTTTCTCTTGCGGTTAGATCTAAATAACTTCGTATGCTGACTTCAAAAGATACTTAAAAATACTTACTAAAGTTTTTGTTAATAATTCATAGCTTTAATTAAATTTCTTTTCTTTGAAGATGATATATAAATACCTTTCTTAATAGACACGTTCTTCCACTTACAAAAGTATTTTAAATGACGAAAATATTCATGTTTTGGCAATTTTAAATTTAAAAAAAAAATAATTTTTAACAAATAGCGAAAATAAATTTTGAACATTGAATGCCGTTCCTATACTTATATTTGTTGAATTTTTACACATGTTATGAAATATTAAAACTGTAGAAAATATAGAAAACAGAAAAAAATAGAATAAATTATACAATAAAATATATAGAATAAGATATATAGAACATAGAATAAAATATATAGAATAAGATATATAGAACATAGAATAAAATATATAGAATAAAATATAGAATAAAATCTGTAGAATAAAATATAGACTAATATAGAATAAAAATACAGAAAATAAAAGAAATTTGACTCCCCTATGACAAAAACTGACCAGGATATTTAATTTAAAATTTAATTTTTATTTAACTCTTTGCATTAATTTTAATTTATTTATTTAATTATTTTAATTATTAATTATTAACCCAAAGGAGTATTAGACCCAAAGAGCTATTAGTCTCAAAACGGCATTTTGCGTCGTTTCACTTTCTGCGTTGGTTCACTTTTCAAACTGTTGCCACCAAATATTACAGCCTTGTATTATATTTAAAGAAACTAAATAATGAAGAATCTACAGGAATGCATGAATGTTTCTCGCATTGTGAAAAAACAACGGTATCTAGAAGCATCCAATTCTAAATAACGTAGTCCTCCAACCGAACATGGGCATTTGGAAGCCCGAATTTTAAATTTCGAATTTGCTTTATTATCTGTCACAAATTCTGTAAAACTTTAACGAATTTTTTATTAAAAAACTCAAGGATTTCAAAGCGAGCAACGGTAACACTGTACGAAAAAAAAAATCATCTCCAGCGCGCGAGACTGTGTATCGGAAATTCTAAATATATGCTGTTTTGCTGCTGTTTAATATTTTGTGATATTGCTGTTGAATTGAATTTTATGTGGTTTAAAAGTGCGAAGAACATGATTTTTAATATATAAAGGTAACACACTAAGCATTAAAAAAAAAAAAAAAAAACTGCCTTTTGGGCGTACTATAAAACCTGAAGGTTTTCGATTTTTATGTTTATTTTATGTTATTCTTTCCTGACAATCTCTAAGGGCTCCCAGATTTCTAATGGAAACTAAGCCGTGCTTGCTACACTTAGAAATTTAGTCTGAAAAACACATTATTCAGTATAGCCGCACCTCCACAATAAACTGTTCCAAAATTCTTACCTTAATTGAACGCTTTCCTTAAAAACAAAAAACACACCAAACCAAAAAACAAAAGGAAAATCCCACCTGAAGGTAGGTTGCCCTCAAATTTTCCTTTGAAGAAAGTAGAATAAGTAATATCAGCCTTCCTAGTTATACCTTTAAGTTTCCGAAGGTTTTTGAAAAGGGGGAACTAGGGGGGCATAGCCTGTTATTTGGAAGGATCAGCAAAGTGTTGTTTACCGAAATGAAAAGAGGGGGTGTGGCAACCCTATTCGAAATAAGCAGGGGTTATTCAGAAGGATGCTGTTTATGTAAGGTTTCTGAGCCATAATTGGCGTGTAGGGGTGAAAAGAAGGCATTTGTTGAGGGCTATTGCAGACTATTGGACAAATGACAGCCATTTTATCTTCCATGACTTCTGTTGGTACTTACATTCAACAACAGTGTTCTAAATTTTAAAATTCACTGTATTTGTTCTTAATAAATCTCATTTTAGGGAGGTGCAGTCAAGGTAATTCCATATCGGTGTAAGCCTAAATAAACAGATAAAATCATTTTATTAAGAAAGAATTTTCAGATAGAGCAGGAGTTCCCAAGAAGGTCAGATAGAGCAAGGGTTCAAGAGGGTCCGTATTGAACTTCGATGTTCGATGATGATCAGGATTCCATTGACGAAAAAAAAATTATTAAGAAAATCGAAAATTAAATATTTACTGATATAATTACA
>KK121459.1:67582-82516 GCA_000611955.2 Stegodyphus mimosarum
TGAGAAGAGCTGTATAAGTATTTTTCTGGAAAGTTCCAGAAATGTAAAATGTTCCTTTTGGTAAAATAAATTTTATAAAACTATCGTAGGTTCTGTGCGCATTCGATTCATTACGAACCCGTACTCACGGAACAATCTGAAAAACTCAAAACTTCCTCAGAAGATTATTGTTATATGTGTTACCTGCAATGTAAGAAAGTTTGCATTCTATAGAATACCTAAGTAGTTTACAGAATGCCGAAAACTGATCGGCAGTGTATGAAACAGTTAACAGTTCATATATGTATGAACTGTTCATACACTGTTCATATGAACTGTTACATACACTAGATAGGTATTTTCACACTAATCATTATATAAAGCGCCAAAGGACAAAATGGCGAAGTATAAAATACATCTCGGATTTATTTTGAATATCCATACATTTAATACGTTGATATATGATCCATGCACTTAATATATTCATTCCATACATTTCATATATTTTCACACATTGTTTTCTTTAATGTGTAATCCTAAATCTGTATTTAATATGAAAGGCGTAAGTTTGTTTTGTACGACTTTTATTTTTCTTTATGTATTTGCTTTTCGTTTGGTTTGATGTATTTAATTATGTCAAGGCGCTCGAGGGTTATCCGCTTAAGCGTAGACATGCCTTCACGGAGGATTTTCTAAGAGAAACTGCCTTGTATACACGTTACACATGGAGAAAATCACAAAAACATCCATGCAGACAGACCGTTCGCCGGAATTCAAACCTCGGATTGAAGTACCAGTATTCAGTGACTTTACCGCTCGGCCGTTGATTGGCCCAGTACTAGCTAGATAAGATGTGTTTTGCATAAGACCATTTACTTATCTTTTTTGCTGAATATTTTCTGTGTATGAGGTTGTATAGATCAGACTGTTTTATAATACACAAGTAAGTATTTTCTTCGTTTGCTTTAGGAGGAGGGGCTGGCTGGACCTTGAGAGGCTCCATGGTGGATGCTGCTTGGAATACGACGAAGAAAAGGCACAGGTAGGTTGAATCAAATTTAAAATAAATAAATAAATATTACGAACTTAAAGCTTTAGCTTACGGTATGCTGTCTCAGAGAAACAGCTTCTATAAAAAAATTTTTAATTTAAAAAATCGTTCGAAAATAATATTTTTTTCCTCATTAGATGAAAATGCAATTTTCTGTTGCCAATTCATAGAAACTCCGGCATTTACTTTTTCATTTTTTTTTAGTTTTAAAATAATGTGTAAAATATACGAAAATATTTAAAAAGTATACAACCAAGCGTTGAACCAAATTAAGAATTTAAAAAAAAAACTGAAAGCTTTCAGAGTTTACATTACCCCCAAAGGGAAGTTTTTTTAACGTTTTGCGTGTTACCTTTATTTATTAAACATCATGTCCTTCGCACTTAAACCATAAAATTCAGTTCTAGAGCAATACGGCGAAATAATGTTAAATTGAGCATATCTTTAGAATTTTCAGTATACAGACTAACGCGCTGGAGATTAATTATTTTTTTTTCTCTGCAACGTTGCCATTGCTCACTTTCAAATCCTTGAGTTTCTTAATTAAAAATTCGTTAAAGTTTGACAAAATATGAAATCGATAATAAATAAATTCCAAATTTCAAATTTGGGCTTCCAGATGCCCATATTCGCAGTAGTATTACGTCATTCAAAATTGGATGGCTCTAGGTACCGTCGTTTTATCACAATGCGAGAAACATGCATACATTTATGCAAATTCTTCATTATTTAATTTCTTTAAATATAATACAGGTCTGCAATATTTGGTGGCAACAGTTTGAAAAATAAACCGCTTTTAGTGTTTCCAGCGCAAAATGCCGAAACGAAAACAATAGTCTTTCAGGGACAAAGCCCCTTTGGACTAATAAATACGTAAATAAATCCCAACCTGGAAGCTTAAGATTTCATTATATATAAAAATTTTTATGAATATTAAAAAAAAAAATTCTTCCTTCTTTTTTAAATAAAAATTCTATTTATGGTTGCCATTCAAAAATCTCCAGCTTGTTTCAGCGTTTCTATTTTAAGTGGTAAAATGACATTAAAGTATATATATAAAAAATTTAAATAAATATTTCACCGTTTGAGCAAACATATAGTTAAATGAATGTAGTTATAATATGCTATGTACGCATGTGTAGATGCTTGTAGTCTCTGTTATTAGTATGAAACTTCATAGCCATTAGCATTTGCGGTGGTTCCTAAGAACACGGTTCCAGTAAGAACATAACAAATAAAAAGGAGCAGTGGGATCGTGGGTTCTTTACATATTTGGAATAAAAGTTTTGTAATGGCACTCCTTCACAACTTTTCAAAATAATATTAGTGTTTTTTAAAAGGCACGTCTTTTAAATAACTGCCTTTTCCTGACCTTTTTTACTTCCAATGTACGAAGTATTATAATCACGAAAAATTCCCGGTAGATATTTCAAAGAAAATATCTATTTTGATAGTTATCAAATGCTATTTAACGATATTTTTGCGTGACATCTGTATGTAATGGCTTTTCCTCCAAACGAATTATAAAACTGACTTAAAATGGACAGACTTTCCCATGATGTCTGTGCGTATGTAATGTACCTCGCATAACTCCAAAACGAGGAGCCTCAGAACCTCGAAATTTTGTATATAGGACTGCTATAACACGCAGATGTGCACCTCTTATTTTAGTTGCAATTAAATTCTTATATGTTGGTAAATTGTGCAGTTCTTGCTTTAAAAAGTCTTGAATTATGTTCTTCTTATCTTCCGGATAAAGTTTTTAAACTAAAGTTTAAACTAGATTAAACTTTTTGATAAAAGGGAAGATTTTAATTTTTCTACTAACAAATTGAAACTCCAATATATCTAAAAAAGTTACTGCAGATACTATTATTAACTAAATTAGCAGAATTAAAAAAGTTTACACTGAAATAGAAACACGAAAAGAAGAAATTCTAATTCTCACAAAATTTTGAAAGATAAAGAAATTCCTTTAAAATGCATTAATAATCTTTTAAAGAAATCTGGAGTAGTCTATAATACTTTTTTAAAAGTATGAATTTTTTATTTGAAAGCTCCAAAAGGGAAGGATAAAGAAGGATGTTTTAACCCTCTAACCGGCAAGGCCGTATATATACGGCTTAGAATATGTTTTGTGATATCTGTAAGAACGTATATATACGTGCACATTAAAATTTCTCATAGAAATTAAAGCAATATATTAAAAGTACGCAAATCCAGGTATAATACCAGGAGAATTTTTACATTAAAATCAATAAAATATTTTTTATCATCGTAGTTTTGGGAAATTTGTGCTTTCTTAACGAAAACCCTAGCTGGTCAGAGGGTTAAAGGGGTTATAGGATTATTTTTATATATTTTATTTATTTTTATTTTTATCTTTTTATTTATTTTTATTTTTTTCTCTTAATTACTATTCTGTTGCTAACCAAGGGCCATATATATATTCAAAGTCCTTATGATAACCCCATGCCGTGAAGACTTTTTATTTTTTAACAATAGTTCCTTTACTTCCTTGTTTTAACATTTTTCTGTAATTTTAAATACCAATATTAAAAAATCTAAAATTCAGCTTTATGGGTTTTTCTACTCATATCTACAATACAATTATTAAAAACTATTTGTCCACTTTTTAGGCACCTTATTGAGTTTGCTATTTTTAAAGAATAATTTATTTTAAAATTTAATTAAAATTTTACGCTGAATGATGTTTCTGATTCCCATTTTTGCTTTAAACTAGTCAGAATTTAATTTCATTCAATTCATAAAATAAACTTTTCTTTGTAAAAATTAAAAGAAAAAATTTCATTGGATATTTAAAAGTTTTTCTTTTGGTTTCAAAATTCCGCCTTTCGTTCCAAATTTTAGCTTTCTGAGCGATTACTTTCTCGCCAAGGTTTTTTAGTTTCGCCAATGAAGCCAAAATGGCAAACCTGTACGTCACTACTCTAACGAAATTTCCTAGTTTCGATTGCAGTCTAATGAAAGTGCTTGAAGTTTTTAATTACTTATTCTGAGTTTTAATTACGTCTTTTCACCTAAGTTTTATAATTTCACTAACGTTTTAAATTCTTTCGATTATTTGCTATATGTTTAAAGGTACAATTTTGACTTATATTTTTTACTGAAGTGTTTTATTCTTTCACTTTCTTCCTTCTTTCGGGAAAAGGCCGGAATTTTCGGGTGAACTATTATAAGTAAAATACATTGAAATGGTTCATCGGCTGATTCTGGATACAGAAAAGCGAGGATTTTTGTAGAAGAGCGATTTCAATTAGTTTCAATGTTTCTCCTCTTGACGAAGTGGCATTGAAGTGGATCGAATTCCTGTTTTGCGTTCTTTAAATTTCACTAAAGTTCTTGAATTGGGGTAATGCTTGTTTAAAATATTTGGTTTTAACATTTTTAAAAATTCTTTCTTGCATTTATAGGATTGTTTGAAATTTATTAATTATGACGCCTCTAAAATAAAAACGCCTCTTCGAGCGTAATGTGAAATCTAAAAGATTTCAGATTTTTTTAATATTAATTTTACTAAGCTATTTTTAAACTATTTTTGTTTCAATTTTGATGCGTGTACTTCCGGTTAAACCAGGGCTTCTAAAACGACTTTTAGTCGCAACCCTTTTTTATCACTGAGATTTTTTTCCCTAACGCCAGGACCCCATAATATTTACGAAACTTTTGTGGACTCCATAAGCATTGCGCAAACCGACACACAAGTGAGTGAAACTGTCAATTTTTTCACTTGTACTGTAATATACTATTACAGGTTCAGGTCATTAATTTCTAATTTTAAGACATACAACAATGTGAAAATTTATGTAAGTAACAGACAAAATAACACCGTCACGCGGAAAAGAATGCGTTCAAACGCTTTCGTTTTTTTCTTTCTTTGTTTATATTTTGTCTTATCTTTATTTATTTTCAGATACATTGTGTAAAAGTATTTGGTAACTGTAAAATTATTATAACAAGTTAAAGAAATATCAAAACTGCTAAAATTTTTAGATAGGATAGGATTCGCGACCCACAGTTTAAGAAACTCTGGGTTAAACTGTATATACATACATAGATAGATAAATGAATATTAGTTTTAAGTAACTGAGAGCTTCTCTTGTGATTTACGCTAATATCCCATACAAAAATAATAATAAAAAAAAAAAAAAGAAAAAGAAAATCTGAAAGGTTTCAGATTTTAAATTATGTCCAAAGGGGCGTTTTTTAAACATTTTGTATGTTACTTTTATTTATTGAATATCACGTTCTTCGCATTTAAACCATAAAAATTCAGTTAAAGAACAATATCGCAAAATAATTTTAAACTGAGCCTATCTTTAGAATTTCCTACACACAGTCTCACGCGCTGCAGATAAAAATGTTTTTTTCTGTACAACGTTGTCATTGCCCGCTCTGAAATCCTCGAGTTCGTTCATGAAAAATTCGTTGAAGTTTTACAAAATATGAAATCGTTAATAAAACAAATTCCAAATTTCAAATTTGGGCTTCCAGATGCCCATATTCGCAGCAGGATAACGACATTCAAAATTCGATGGCTCTAGGTAGCGTCGTTTTATCACCATGCGAGAAACATACATACATTTATGCACATTCTTCATTATTTAATTTCTTTAAATATAATACAGGGCTGCAATATTTTGTGGCAACAGTTCTAAAAGTGATACAGACTTTTAATATTTCCTACGCAAAATCGCAAAACGAAAACAAAAGTCCTTCAGGGACTTCAGGAACCCCTTTGGACTAATAATTTTAACAGAAATTTCAAACTTATTCCATTTATCATTTAAGTGTCATTAAGAGCAGAAAGTAACAGGAAAGTTAAAAATTTTTATTTAGCTTGAATTTTCATGGCCTATAAAGAAAAGAAATCTTGAACATTTGCTCCCAATATGCGCAGAATTATTGCACATCATGCGCAATTCCTTTCCAGCATCAATAATTGAAAATAAATAAATAAATAAATAAATAAATAAATAAATGGCTTTGGAGGTGTTCTTTTATGGAAGCTCTTATGTCGATGATAACCAAAGGCAACAAATCATTCCATCAATTATTATTACCTCCAGCGGGAAATACAGCACATGCTACGGCTGCGATTTGACCACAGTTGCAAACTGCCAGGGAACTACTTTAATGCGCTATAACTTAATCATGGCACGCCAAGCAATTACGGTTCCCAGACTGAGATAATTTCAATTACGGTTGCAGGGAAACGGAGCCCCGATTCTTATATGTGTCTAAACATTATAAGCTGGGGCATTAAGCTATTAACCACCGAGAAATAGAAGTTGAATTTTAATTAGCCCACCAGCGGAACATTTTACCTCCCAAGATGATCCTCGATGATTGAAAAGTGATTGGTGGCAAATGACATTAATGTCCTCGTACAACCAAAGGTAATTTTTGACACCGCTTAGTGAGTTTGGGTGCCTTATATGCAGAAACTGTTCGCACATTTTTAGACGATTTTCTTTGTATTTACAAAAATATTTTACCTAAACTTTTTGTGTTTTAAATGTTCTAGTATTCACTAAAATTAATTTAAATGCCCTTATGATTCATCATCTTTCTACACCGTAATTTCCGAAATAATAAAGCCTTTTGTAGTACCTGAGGAGGTTCTTTATACCATTCCTCTCGAACAGCTTTCCGAAGTCCAAAAAGGCTTGTAGGTCAACATTTGGGCAATCCGCGTTTTAAAATTCCAAAAGCACAAAAATCCATTGACGCTACATCAGGAGATTTAATAGCGATGATGAGTGAAGAGTATATCTGCGATACCCCTGATTCCTTCGATCCCTTCCATCGATACCCCTGAATGATGAAGACTATGGCTTCTGTACCCCGATTTTCTTGTTCCATATTTTCCAGGAAATTAAGAGTGGATTTTGACGTGTGGCTGTTTTCTTGATGCAGTTCCTTATTTATTCAATGAAGTATTTTATTATTTCACTTTCGCTTTCGTTAAGTGAAATGGTATTCTCTTTTTTAACGTATAAGATTCTAATTTAAATTTATTTAAATTATTTTTTTCTTTACTTTGGGGAAAGGGCCAGAATTTTTGGGTGAACTATTATAATTAAAATACTTTGCCAATGGTTTGCCGAATTAGCAAGGACTTTTGTAGAGGAGAAATTTCAATTGGTTTTTAATGTTCCTTTCCTCCGATGAAATGACATTGAAGGTCGATTGAATTCCTCTTCTATTGAGATTTTTTAAATTTCTTTAAATTTCATAAAATTTTAATTGGAGTCCGCTTGTTTAAAAGTTTTGGTTTTAACAATTTTAAAAATTCTTTGTTGCATTTATAGGATTTTTTGAAATTTATTAATTATAAATTTCAGTTTTTGTCTTCGTGAAAAAGTACTTCCAAATTTCTTACTTTATGTCTTGACTGATGTTTTTTCAGCAGCTTAATGCGCGAAAATACTAGGCATGTTTATATTTTGTTTTTAAAAAAATGTATTGTAATTATAAAATCACTGTATATATATATATATATAAATCAAACCACTCTGTTACTCGGCTCGGTGAGCTCAGTTTCTTAATTTTTATATGTGGTAAGTTGTACATTTTTTGCTTTAAAAGTGCTTGAATTATGTTGTTCTT
This sequence comes from Stegodyphus mimosarum, assembly GCA_000611955.2. Classification (NCBI taxonomy): domain Eukaryota; kingdom Metazoa; phylum Arthropoda; class Arachnida; order Araneae; family Eresidae; genus Stegodyphus; species Stegodyphus mimosarum. The sequence continues at coordinate 75,246 of KK121459.1, forward strand.
ATGTTCCGGTCAAGGTTTTTATGCCTTTAGTTAATCTTAATTCGACAGTTTCAGAATTATCAACAATTTGAAAGTTGTTTAAATGGTACTTAGAAGCCGCCATTTTTAAAATTTGAAACTCTTAATAGAATAATTAATCAAGTTGCTGCAATGACTTGGACAATTGCGTCTATTTGCCCAGGTGAACCAAAATTTAAATTGGAATTTGAGTGAACCAAAAATTTGTCTTCCTGCAGGTTCGCCGAATTGTTTATTTTAGCGTACAAACTCTAATTTTAATAGGAGCAAAAAAACAAAAAAAAAAAAAAACTATTTTAACCTGTATTTCCTGATTTAGGTTTTTCTGCATTTTACAATTTTTAGTGAAAATGTTCTGAGTTTTTATGTATTTTTACCTTGCCGCGGAGTGAGAACTGAATTCATCGAATAAGGAACGTTATTTCTAATAAAATTTGCAGAAACAAGTTAAAATGAAGTGCAGCGAAAATGTGTATAATTTCACAAGTCGTTTGGCGCACAACGAATATTTCCTTCTTAAAATGTTTTTATTGGGCGAAATATTTTTATTGGGTGATGACCCTGAATATACTTCAATAATGTGCAAATCGCCAAAAGGGCGATACATTTTATAAAACAGTATACCTACGAAGAAATTAAGACACAACTGAAGCCAGCAATGGACATCAAAAGTATAAAAGCAAGCATATGAAAGTAATTACAAAAAACGTTCATTCTGCCAACTGCTTTAGGGCTAGGATAAGAAACCGCCGCGATTAGATACATGAGTAAATGATTTACGAGAACTTCGCGTACTAATTTCTATAATTCGACAATGATTACTCATGTGGCGAGAGTGCGCGGCTTGAAAGCCGCAAAACTCAACCCTGTTATTAGATGTCTGGCGGTGCTTTTCGGTTGTCGCAACTAAGGCCGCAAAGAGTTGGGGAATCGCTTCGAAAGTTTTTTTCAGCGAGCAATGAAGATAAGTTGAACTTAAAGTAATCGTTTGGCATTTTAGTTTTTACGCCACATTTTTAGGAAGACCAATAAATCAATAAAAGCTTTAAGCTTATTTTTTCTGTAGCACCAAAGCTGCGATTACTCTCGAAACTGTTTTTCTGTCCGTGGCACTTTTGTGTCTGTACCAATTCTCAAATTGTTGCCACCCAATGTTATCGGCATGTATTATTTTTAACGAAATTAAACAAAAAATATATTACAATAGACTGAAAAAAAGTCTGAAGGTTTTTCAGATTTTACGTAAGGGGCGTTTTTTTAACGTCTTGTGTGTTACCTTTATTTATTAAATATCATGTTCTTCGCACTTAAACCACAAAATTCAGATCGACAGCAATATCGCATAATAATTTTTAAATGAGCAACATATCTTTACAACATACAATACACAATCTAGCGCGCTGGAGATAATTTTTTTTTCCCTCCCGTTCAGTGTTGCCATTGCTCGCTTTGAAATCGTTGAGTTCGTTAATCAAAAATTCGTTAAAATTTTACAAAATATGAAATATATAATAAAAGAAATTCCAAATTCGCGCTTCCAGATGCCCATTTTTGGTGAAAACGTACATTATTCAAAATTCGATGGCTCTAGGTACCGCTGTTTTATCACACTGCGAGAAACATACATATAAAGATCCTTCATTATTTAATTTCTTTAACTATAATACAGGGCTTTGATATTTGGTGGCAACAATTTGAAAAGTGAGCCGACATTTAATGTTTCCGACGCAACATGCCAAAACGAAATTAATAGTTCATCTGCGCAAATTGCCCCCTTGGACTAGAAAAGAATATGTATGTATGTATAGTTCGACCACCTCATCCGCGACCATGAAACAGGCATGCGATATTCGGACCGAATTATTCTCAAAATAGGGTGGAAGGATGGGGACTTTCTGTCCCTCCAGCATATCTCTTTCCGGAGAAGAGAAGACTTTTACGTGACTTTTCACTTCGCAGCAACTAATAAGCCCCTTTTGGACGAGTCTAGGTGTTTTGGCAGAATGCCAGCCAGGGTTGCGTTTGAGACGGTCGAACTACACTGGTGTGCAAAAATTAAGGACTAGACGGTTTTTTCAATATAACTTTGTACAAAAGCTTTCCCAATCAACACATTTAATACCGTAAGATCCCCAATACGTAAGGACATGAGTAATGTAAGCAACACTTACTAAAAGAGAAATCAGAGGGATAAAAAGAAGCTTTATTGAAAAAGTAGCATGGAGCGCAATGCGACTGAAGGCCGAAACATTCCTGTGATGGGTGTCCAGCAAGAAACAACCGGTCTTTAATAGGGGATATGATCTCTCCTGACTGCTAGGCAGGTTTCACATCATTTGTGCATGCTAGATATGTGGTTGTTAATGAACTGTTGAGACACTGCTGCTCGTTCCTCTTGTAGCACCAATCGCAGTTTCGGAATCGTTACTGGCGATAAGTTACGTGCTGCCACGGGTCTCCCTAGTAAGTTCCGTACATGCTTGACGGGATTTAGATCCAGAGACCTTGCCGACCAATCCATGTGTTCAATATCTTCACTCTCCAACAGCTCTTCGACAGTAACTGTGCGATGAGGTGGAGCGTTGTCGTCCATGAAGAGGAACTGAGGACTCATAGCCCTTGTGAAAAGACGCATGTAAGGAAGAAGAACCTCGTTACAATAGCAGTCCCAGGTGACGAACCTCTTTGGAGATATGAAGGTCGGTCCGACTACCAAGCATTATGTCTGCTCGAAACTGAACTCCGCGACTTCCAAAACAGTCCCTTTTGATGATGTTGAAGGGGTTATTGCGTGTTCCCCGCTCTGTCCAGATATGTATGTGTCTAGAATCGCAACTCAGACTAAATCTGCTCTCATCTGTAAAGAGTACTCGTCCCCATTCACTGTCTCTCCAATTCCGGTGTTCCCGCCACCACAGAGAACGCCTTCTCCGATGGGCAGGCGTTAGAGGTACACACCATACAGGGCGTCGTGCAAACAGACCACCACCGTGCAGTCTTCTGGCCACGGTAAAACGCGATATCGGTCGTCCAGTCGCCTGTGTCGTGTGTCTAGCGATTTCTCCCGCTGTCTGCCGCCTGTTTCTTCTGGCCTGTAAGGCAATATGCCGGTCATCTGCGGGTGTGGTTCCTCGTGGTACCACTACTAAACCCCCGGATAGCTGTTCCTGCAGTTTGAAATTGTATCCAAACTCGTGAAACGATGCTGTGAGCAATTCCGAACTCTGCAGCCACACTTGTCCCACTGCGGCTTTCCTCCAACTTCCCAATGATTCGACCTCGGGTAAAAGCATACAGATGTCGTGTAACAGATTGATTATTCGCCATTTCTCGCTGAGGCAGCAACTCGGTGTGATTTTAACTGCTATACGGCGTGCAATCCCTTTGCCAGAAATACTGATCTTACACCGACAACATGCTTTATACTACTCAGACACTCCCCCATTACGTCTACCTGCATATCTGCGCATGTGCTACCGTACATCACCTTACTTAACCTCCTGATTGGTCTTTCTGTCCGCTCTGCTCTTCGTTCAGCTGATATGCTAATTTTTCGACTTCGTCCTTAATTTTTGCACACCAGTGTATATGTATGTATATATGTATGTTCCGTGCACTGTGGAAAAACGGCCGCATGTAGAAGCTACCCAATTTTTAATACACGTATTCCTCCAACCGAACATGACCATCTAGAAGACCTAATTTTGAATTTTGAATCTGTTTTTGATTTATTTTATATTTTGTATAAATTAAGCCAATTTTTGCTTAACAAACTCCGCAATTCGAGAACGAGGATGTGAAAACGCTGTTCAAATTGAACCACTTTTATCCCCGGGCGACAGACTGTTGCCATTTCCGGAAATGAAATACTTTTATTTTCTATCTCTCTCAGCGTGTTGACATTCAATAAAGATATTTAACTTTCAAATATATAAGGTATTTTCTTCCGCCTTTCCACATGCTTTCGTTGTGCAACCGGAAGTACGCTCGTTGTGTATTCGGGAGGTCCGAAATTCGATTCCCGGGGAGAGCACTCGAGATAGCTTCAGTTTTCTGCCTTGGAAAAAATTCTAGAAAACTATATAAATGGCGCCCGAACTAAACTCGCCACCGATTTGGTGACTATGTCCCATAATCCCCTATCGCCCTTTAAAAAAGGGGGTATATAAGGTATTTTTGCCCTCCTTTCCACATGACTTCGTGTTGTAAGTAGAAGCGCATTCGGTGCGTATTAGGAAGATCCTGAGTTCAAGTCACGGCGTTGGGCACTTTTCGTTCATGCATAGATGTAACTTAATGATTCTATTCTGAGCAGTAAACCTAGGGATTTAAAAGCAACAAACACAGCTCTTAAAAACAATTTTTTTTACTTTTTTATCTAATTGATTAAATTAAAAATACATTTAAATCAGGTGATGTCCCACTAAAAATATTAAATATTTTTAAGAAATGATATACCAGCTGGACTCTCATTAGCTGGAAAATCATTATCCACTTTTTTCTTTTTTTGTGACAACGCTTTTAGGCTGCTAGTTTTCAAAGAAATAATATAGCGAGTATATAAAAGTGTATGGCAACTCTTAACACTCAGTCAAGGACTCTAAAGATAAGTTGTTTTTAAATATTTTATGATTTTGCTGTTGACTATTATGTGGAGTAAGTGCGAAGAACGCGATGTTTAATAATAAAGCTAAAATGACAAAAAAAAAAGTGTTTACGGAATACATATATCAGTAAAGACATAATTAAGAAATTTAGAACTAATTTTTTTCACAGAAATCTAAATTCAACTTTTGGATTTTTCTACTCGTATAAACAAAACAATTCTTAAAAACTTTTTGACCGCTATTTGGGCACATTTAGAATCTATTTTTTAAAGAATAATATATTTTAAAATTTAAAAATTTTAGACAATGATGTTTTTTTATTCCCATTTTTGTATTAAGAGAGTCAGAATTTACTTCAATATCATTCAATTAATAAAGTAATCTTTTTCTTTGTCAAAATTAAAAATTTTCTTTGAAATATTTAAAAGTTTTTCTTTTGTTTTCAAAATTCCATCTTTTGTTCCAAATTTTAGCCTTTTGAGAGATTACTGTCTCGCCAAGGATTTTTGGTTTTCCCAATGAAGCTAAAATGGCAAACCTGTACGTCACTATTATTAAGATATTATTTTTGATTGTGGTCTACCGAATGCGCTCGAAGTTTTTAATTACTGCTTGTGAGTTTTAATTAAGTCTTTTCACATAAGTTTTATAACGTTTCAAATTCTTCGGAGTATATGCTATACGTTTAAAGACACTGAAGTATTTTATTTTTTTCACTTTCATTTTCAATTCTTTAAATAAAATAGAATTCTCTTTGTATAAGGTTCAACATTCTTATTAGAATTTACATTGTTTTTTTCTTTACTTTGGGGAAAGGTCAGAATTTTCGGATGAACTATTATAATTAAAATACATTGAAATGGTTCATCGGCTAATTCTGGATACAGAAAAGCAAGGATTTTTGTAGAAAAGAGATTTCAATGTTCCTCCCCCCTGACGAAGTGGCATTAAATTTGATTGAATTCCTCTTCTGTTTTGTTCATTTTTTAAAATTTCATTAATTTTTTGAATTGGAGTATGGCTTGTTTGAAAAGTTTCGGTTTTAAATTGTTTTAAATTCTTTGTAACATTTAATGGATTATTTGAAATTTATTAATTATAAATTAAATTTTTATTTCTTTGTGAAAAATTAGTCCTAAATTTCTCACTTTATGTCTTTATTGATAAATTTTCAGCAGCTTAATGCACGAAAATACTAGGCATGATTATATTTTGTTTTTAAAAAAAATTGTTTTGTAATTATATATGTATACACACAGATTTTAATGTGATTCGCAATCTTTCTAAACTCTTGGTATACGTTAAGTAAATTATCCCTAAGTCTCAAACAGGAACTACAACTTCAGAAGGGTGAAAAAGACCCTTTATTTAAAACTAAATAAGAAGAGAAGGCACACTTTGTGCTTACAATTCAGCCAATCTTTTGTGGCCAGATAACTTAAAGCAACAATAAATCAAATAATCTAGTAGCCGAAGGCTACACATATCAGTTAACGCATAGTTGGCTCAAAAGTTAACTCACGTGGATTATCAGACATCGTTAATTATAATGCGAGGCCGAAGACTGCAAATCTTATCTTATCTAGCAATCCTGGAAACGTGGCCTCGAGAGACAAAACACGCTATATCTTACAATCCAGTACCCTAACTTTAAATAGGTGTGAACGAAATTTGCACTTTGGGGGGAAAACGGAAGAGAGAAGTGACAGTTAAGATCTAAAATATAAAATAAATGGTTAATTAGCACACAAAAAACCCTTACATATATATAATAAGTAGGGATTTATATTTATTTTAAGTAACCAGTTAAATTTAATTTGAAGTCCATTCCTATAAGCCTTCATCCCCCTAATTGTCAGTGCCAGACTATTTAAAATTGGTAGCGCGCTTGAAGGAATGCAAATTCTACCAGTGGGAGAAAAAGCTTAAATATCCAGTTCTAGAAGGGGAAGTTAGAGAGTGTGGGAAAACTCTGTGCGTGTTGTAGCGCGAGCTTCGGCTTAGTAGTTATTGTTGGTTAAGCGCGGCGTAACGGCTATTATTTTGCTGCCACTAAACTTATCAACACTGTGTTAGGAAACAGGATAGTCTGAGCCCTGTAGCACCGCCCAAGCAGAGGCGTAGTGTGCTAGCGTCGAGTTGACGCATTGTAAGTAATTTAAAGAGTGCAATAAAGGGTAGTTTTAACCCTTCTTCTGTGCAGTCACTACTCTCCAGATTTCACACAAGAGATAGACGGGTAGGTCTTACAAATATATACAATACCGCTTTTTGTTTGTGTAAGTGTAATTCATACAAATATAATTTTTATTCCGATCGTTATGAAATTTTGCACAGTCGACCTTCAAAGCAAAAGCAAGGTCACTGCCTACGTAAGATTTCGAAACAGAGCCCACGGGGCCCACACTCGGGGCGTTTAAAATGCTGCACTCACGTGACACATCGCCGTTAGTGAGTTCTTGCTATCAATGGAAGTCATGGTAGTTAAGAAAGGAAGTTGTAATTGTTTTTTACCATGTAGAAATACTAATATTTAAAAATAAATATAATGTTTGATCTTTATCATGAGATAATTAACCAGTTTAATTTAATGTTTGCCAGAAAGTGTTAGAAGGTATTTCTCCCGGCTTCTTCGCATGTCTTCGT
>KK121459.1:87474-98798 GCA_000611955.2 Stegodyphus mimosarum
TATATATATTATGTTAACTATATATATTCTTGATAACTATCTCAATTTCTCAGTTCTCAATTTAATAATCTCAATTTCTCAGTTCAAAGTCAGTTTCGGAGTAGTGAGATATCTCCGTGCGAGCTTCGCTGTTTAGATGAGCTTTGCATTGTGTTGTGTTTAACGTTCCTATAAGTTTGAAATGTAACTATGGATTGTGCCCTGTGATACCGAGAAGAGAGGTATAAGTATTTTTATGGAATGTCTCAAAAATGTAAAGCGTTTCTTTCAGTAAAATAAATTTTATCAAACTCTCATCGGTTCTGTATGCATTCAATCCATTACGAACCCGTAATACAAAAAATAACAAAAATAACAGTTTGATTTTAAATTTATAATGTTCTAGTTAATTTCCGTATCTAGAAATTACTGAGTCTAGCGACTAATTGCTTGTCTCCTTACAACTATAAATTTAAGTCCAAAGACGGGTTAAAATATTCTTTTATTCGCTCAAAATAAATAAATAAATAAATAAAACATCTGAAAGGTTTCAGATTTTAAATTATGTCCAAAGAGGCGTTTTTTAACGTTGTATGTGTTACCTTTACTTATTAAATATCATATTCTTCGCACTTAAACCACAAAATTCAGTCCAACAGCAAAATCGGAAAATAATTTTAAAATGAGTATATCTTTAGAATTCCCGATACACGTTCCACGCGCTTTACATAAAAATTTTTATTTTACCCCTCGCAGAGTGTTGCCATAGTTCTCTTTTAAATCGTTTGAGTTTGTTCATCAAAAATTCGTTAAAGTTTTACACAATATGAAATCCATAATAAAACAAATTCCACATTCGGGCTTCCAGATGCACCTATTCGAGTGAAAGCGCACTTTATTCAAGATTGGAAAGCTCTAGGTACCGTCGTTTTATCACATTTGGAGAAATATACGTACATTTATGCAGATTCTTCATTATTTAATTTCTTTAAATGTAATATAGGGCTGCAAATGTTGGTGGCAACAGTTTGAAAAAGGATTCAGACTTTTAATGTTCCGACGCAAAATCGCAAAACGAAAACAATAGTCCTTCAAGGACAAAGCCCCTTTTGATTAATAAAAAGAAAAATCTGACAGGTTTCATATAAATTACTTCCAAAGGGGCGTTTTGTTTTTTACATTTTGTGTTTTACCGTTATTTATTAAATACCATGTTCTTCGCATTTAAACCATAAAATTCAGTTCAAGAACAATATTGCAAAATAATTTTAAAATGAGCATATCTTTAGAATTTCCTACACACAGTCTCTCGCGCTGAAGATAAAAAAGTTTTTTCTGAACAACGTTGCTAGGGCTCGCTTTGAAATCCTTGAGTTTGTGAATTAGAAATTCGTTAAAGTTTTACAAACTATGAAATCGATAATAAAACAAATTCCACATTTCAAATTTATGTTACCAGATGCCCATATTCGCAGCAGAATTACGTTATTCAATATTCGATGGCTCTAGATACAGTCGTTTTAGCACAATGCGAGAAACATGCATACATTTATGCACATTCTTCATCGTTTAATTTCTTTAAATATAATACAGGGTTGCGATATTTGGTGGCAACAGTTTGAAAAGTGAACCGACATTTAATGTTTCCGACGCAAAATCGCAAAACGAAAGCAATAGTCCTTCAGGGACAAAGCCCCTTTGGACTAAAAAGTCGACCCCTCTCGGGCGTATAAGAATGTCTTCATTTGGGCTTAAAGATAGAAAATAAGAAACTAAACTAATTCTATTCAGCTAAACTTTAGCCGATGCTGTACAAAAATAACTAACCAATTTAGCCCGTAATTAAACCTCACATTCGAATACTAACAGGCACTTAAGACTAAACCCGAACATAGTAAGATAGCACCGACGTGGAACGAAGACGTTCTACTGAGAACTTCTGAGATCTTCTAAGGAAGTCCAGTTCGTCTCGTCTAGCTGGCTGAATATGCTAGCTGTATACCGGCTATCGTAACATAGGTGCTTGAAGGAGCGATGCAAGTACAAAAATGCTTCAGTGGGTCCAGAGAACAGGATGAAAGCTGGAGAGGGTGTGACTCTTTTGTCACGTGAGGGATGTGAAAAAAGAAACTCATTTTACAGAATAATACAGTAGATAAAACATAAAATACATATTGTTGCGGATTTTGTATTTAATTTGCTATTTTAATAGAATCGTAAATGAAATTGTGTTATTTCCCCGTGCAACGCAGACGATTTTTGAAGAGAAAGCTACGTCGGAAAAGTAAAAATTTAAGAGCGCGAGCATTTAATATTTAATAAATAAATATCTCGTAATTGTTTTTGATATCAAGAAAAATCTAGAAAATACCAGAATGATCTCGTGAATAATTAAAAAACTTATAAAAGCCGAATTAAAACATCTCAGTTGAGTTGCTGTTGTTTTAAGCGAAGTGTTGTTTACTTCAGTGTTGTTATTGATTGTAATGAATTCGCTGTGAGATCGAATTAGTTTCTCTGTATTTTGAATTTGAGTTCTGTTTATATTCTAGTAGTTTAAAAATATAACTGTCGTGAGATATTGTGATGCTATACGAATATCTCTGAGGAAATATTTCAGCATTTTGTTTTATTTCCTGTGAAAAGAATAAATTTTATTAACTTTTTATCGACTTGTACATTCAATCCATTACGAACCCGTAAGCATGCAACAATATTTCTCCCAGAAAATAAACCACTATTTACATGATATTTACAAGTACATGTCATGCTAAAATGTCAGAAAGTCGTACAATAAGTAGGAAAAAGTTTTAGAATGGATGATTGAGTTTGCACAATGTGGAGTTGTAATACCTTTTTTAAATCCTATGTAGGGAAATCTTCATAATATTTTGTTTAACACTAGCGGAAGTACCGGATGCCAGTTAAGTTAAATTGAGAGTAAAATACCTAACAACACGGAGAACGATACCGCTGTAATCCTTCTATCTAATAACGTGCAACAAATACGTACGATTCATAGTCATACATTTTTCAGTCTGATACGATATGGAACCCATATAAAAAATTTCAATAGGAAAATAACCTAATTATATAAGCAACAATGGCGCGCAGCTTTTAATGATTTTCTTCTTTCTAACCAAATGGTCGTAAAAGCTCAAGTTCCATCCAGTATTTCAGCTATATTCAATTTTAGTCGATTAAATGTGGCAAAAAAATGGATCATATTTGATAAGAAATCAATAACGCGAACAAGCAAACAAACACACAAACAGGCGATCTTCTTTATATGTATAAATTTCGTAAAACTTACTATTTTTTTATTAAAAGACTCTACGGTTTGAAAGAGAATAATAACAACATTTTTTCGAAATAAAGCATTTTATCTCCAATGCGCCAGACTGTTGCCACTGGTTTCGGAAAAAATGAGTGCCAAAATTAGTGTTTTCTGAGTTTTTAATTAATATATCGGCTGATTAAAGTCGTACGAAGACGGAAACAGTCAAAATGGCTTCCCACGAATTTTTGGAATCGGGAGTAATGTATTTAATGTTCGGAAATGCTGTTTTTATTTCATTGTAAAACTTAGAAATTTTTTATTAACAAACTCTACGATTTGAAAGCGAGCAGTGGCAATAACTTTCGAAATAAAGCAGATTTTCATCGCCGTCTTGCGAGACTGTTGCCACTCGAAAAAATGAGGGCAAAAAATTATCGTTTTTGCGAGTTTTTAATTAATAGCTGTAGTTTTAGATACTTTTTTTTTTTTTTTATTTTTTTTTTGAAAGGGGACGTCGACCTTTTCCAAGACCCAGAAAAGAACTATAGAAAGTTTGGCGACGAATAGCTATAGTAGTGACTGACTTATTAGAGGACAAACCAACAGACTTTTCCGTTAAAGTATGAAATCCGTTATTTTATAGAATACCTAGTTATTTCGTAGAATAACTAGTTAAAGTGTCAAATTATTAACATATTACACACTTTAACGGACACGATCAGTTATTTCATGGAATAACTAGGTATTCTATGAAATAACTGCATTATATACTTTAACGGTAACATATATATAGATAAAAGCTGTGAAAGGGCGCAAATGTGGATCTTCTTGCAGAATTTCATACCCGAAGAGATTGAAATGATTCGTAAATGTTGCAATCTTGTGCGTCCTGACATAATTACTTATTAATCTTGCGTAAGACCTTTGCTAGGGGTTCTACTTTGAGGACATCATGAAAACACTTATTTCTTACAAAAAACTGGACATCTGTGAAAATACGCAGGAATCTGTTCTGCACAACTTGTAATTTATTAAGTTCATGGTCAGTAATTGTCATCCAGACCGGTGAAGCGTAGGTCATTATTGGCCTAATAACAGAAAGGTAATTGAGTCTCTTCTTACCCAAATCTAGTGAAGAGTATTTGTCAATGATGGGATAAAGGCATTTAATGATTTTCAGAGACCCGTCTCGCACATTATTAACGCGGTGAGTCCATGTGAGGTGATCGTTAAACAATATTCCAAGGTATTTTGCTTGAGAGACAACAGGAACAGGTTCATTAAAAAACGTTAGTCCTTTTTTGAGCGAAACGTTCCCTTTTTCGTTTCCAAATAATCAGAAGTTGTGATTTGGACTCCTTGGTTTGAACTTTCCGCTGTGTGCACACCATTTTTCAATGTGGAGAATGAAGTTTTTAAGTTTTTATTTACGTCTGGTGTCATCTTCAAATACAGGCTCAACTAGAATTATTTTGCTGAATTTGTGGGAAATTTGAGGCATAAAATAAGTACAAAATCGGTCCCAAGACAGAGCCTTGTGGAATACCGCTTAAAATAAATCTTTCGGAGTAGTTTGCACCGTTAACACAAACATTCTGTTAGTGATGAACGAGTGAATCGTAAGAAACAGGTAGATGTATGGAAGTAACTGAACTTCCCATTAAATACTAGTTCTTCATTTACATAATACGCGATACTGAAATCTCATTCTGGCGGGGAGTTGTAAGTGTAAAACAAGAATTTACAAGAATTTGTAGGTGTAAAACAAGAAGGAAAGTGTTTCAAAATTAAAAATAACTACTGGAAAATTACAATAATCCCCACAACTTCTTTGCCTTGACTTTAATTCCAATATTCATAGCCCTATCATAGTTGCTTGACTTGAAACTGTTTGAAGTGTTGAATCTGAATGCAAACATCGAATTGCTTTTTAAAATTTTGTAATGTTTCATTAAAAAATGTTTTATTTATGTATTTATTACAATTGTTAATAATAAATGCTTTATTGAGAAGCTAGAGTGAAATATGAATTTATTCAATTTCATTTCCAAACCTCAGTGCACTAAATATTGTAGGCTTTATTAAGTTTTTTCAAATTTTCCCAGATGTCACATATGGGTGTTATATTTTTCTTACGGGTTTTTCATTTCCATTGCCATTCTCATAGTCACAAATATCAGCAATAAAGCATTCATAAGTTCGAGTACAACACGATGTAAAAACAAAATTCTGCAAGATTATCGAAAATATCTACGATAGTGCTGTGCCGTTGGCAACATACAATGGCTCACAATTGTTTTCGAATACTTCTTGATTTTTTAAATTTATTTCTATAGATCCTGTGCTGAAGAGAGTTGATTGTGAGATTTTTTTTTTTCGAAATCTCTTCAGAATCTGTGGAATCTCCAGAATCTCTTCAGAATCTCCAAATCAGTTTTATAATTTTTTTGGGGGAAAAAGAGTCTTTTATTCTGTCCTTACGTACAGATGTCACGCAAAAACATCGTTGACTTGCATTCGATAGCTATCAAAATGGATATTTTCGTTGAAATATGATACCTGAAATTTTTCGTGATTGCAATACTTCCTTTTTACTTCATGCAAGGAAAAAAAAAGGCGAAACTTGCATAACGCTGTGATTATATCTCAGCAGATATTTTTGTCTAATAATAATAAATAATTTACAATCATACTTCCATATGTAATCGATCTGCATAAGGTTATTTGTTTAAAAATATAGAGTATTTGTTTAATCTCTCTCTATAAAGAAGAAAGTCTATTTGTTTGTCCTTTAATAACTCAGTCACTGCTATAGTTATCGTCACCTAACTTTCTACAATTCTTTTCTGGGTCCTGAAAAAGGTCGATATCCACTTTCCCCCCCTCCAAAAAAAAGTAACTAAAATCAGAGCTATTAATTAAAAAGTCGGAAAAACGATAATTTTCGCCCTCATTTTCCGAGTGGCAACAGTCTCGCAAGCTGGAGACGAAAAATCTGCTTCATTTCGAAAGTTGTTGCCACTGCTCGCTTTCAAATGCTAGACTTTGTTAATAAAAAACATTTCTAAGCTTTACGATGAAATAAAAATAGCATTGCCAAACATTAAATACATTATTCCTGATTCCAAAAATCCCTGGGAAGCCATTTCGTCTGTTCCTATCTTCGTATGCCTTTAGACAGCCGAAATATTAATTAAAAACTCTCAAAGAGCTAATTGTCGCTCTCATTTTTCCGAATGGCAACAGTCTCGCGAGTTGGAGATAAAAATGCTTTATTTGGAAAAGTGCTGTTACGGCTCCTTTCAAATCGTAGAGTTTGTTAACGGAAATTTGTTAAGTTGTACAAAATCTATACATATAAAGAAGAATGTCTGTTTGTGCGTTTGTTTGTTTGTTCCCGTTATCAATTATGATCAATTTTTTACCGTTTTTAATCGACTAAAATTGAATATAAGTGAAATATTGGATGAAACTTGAGCTTTCACGATCATTTGATTAGGAAGACGAAAATCATTCAAAACTGTTATACCATTTTTGCTGATATAATAAGGGAAAATTAGCTTATTTTTCTATGGAAATTTTGTATGTTGGTTCTATATCGCATCAGAGTGAAAAATGTATGACTATGAATCGCATTTTTTGCATCGTTTTTGTAGGATTACAGCGGTATCCTTCTCTCTGTTGTTATATGCCTTACTCTGAATCTAAATTAACTGCCATCGGGCACTTCCGCTAGGGGCAAATAAACAACAAAATTAAACAAAATGCATTTTAGCTGCCACATACTCTAAAAGCTAATAAAGCTACAATTACGAGCGCAAATAACAAGGAAAGAAACAAAATAATATCGTCTGTTTAATGACGTCACTCAATTTGCTTACGTCACGAATCAAGCTTAGAAAAGGGGAAAGAAAATAAAATACAACAGGAACTATTCAATAGCGTGGGGTTCAATAAATGTTATAGAGCCATTTATTCTTGCCCTCACCTGCATCAGGGGGAGGAGCTGGAACCCCCAGTGGGAGGGGAGCGTGACAAATCAGATAGGGTGACAGGTATTGAGCCCGGCGCCCCAGGGGGTCGAAGGGTCGACAGGAGTTTACTAAAAACATCAAGCTTCGATTCTTCGGAAACTTTACGCCAAGCTTACTTTGTTTAGCCTCAGTCATAGAGGGCGATCGGAGCGTAAAAAGTGAGAAAGGGGGTAATCGCCACCCCCCTCACCGCCCTGAAGTCAACTCTGAGTCCGAAGTGTGAATTAGAGGGATTTTTAAAGTCAGCTATAAGCTTAGGGTACTTTTAAAAATGCTAATCAGGCTTATGAAGAGTTACAGAATAGAGGGGGGGGGGGAAATCTGAATGTTTTATTTTATAATGCTATGACAGTAAGGCGTACTGCGTGTATTTTGATTGATAAATATAAAATTTTTTTAAGCAAAATATTCTTTTTTCATACCTGCTTCTTTTATGCATATAATACGGGATTTTTTTCTTCTTTTTTTAATCATTGAAAGATTTGTTTTAAACCAGAGATTTTTCAAACTTTATCGACTCACGGAACCCTTCGAAAATATATCTCGAAATGTCGATAAAAAGTTAATAAAATTTATTCTTAACCCAAGAAATAAAACAAAATGCTCAAATTTCCTCAGAGCAATTCATACAATATCACAATATCTCACAGTAGTTATATTTTAAACTGCTAAAACGTTG
Organism: Stegodyphus mimosarum; assembly: GCA_000611955.2. Classification (NCBI taxonomy): domain Eukaryota; kingdom Metazoa; phylum Arthropoda; class Arachnida; order Araneae; family Eresidae; genus Stegodyphus; species Stegodyphus mimosarum. The sequence continues at coordinate 95,447 of KK121459.1, forward strand.
AATAGAACTCAATTCAAAACACAGAAACAGATAATCCAATCTCACAATTACAGCACCGAAGTAAACAACAACAGTTCCCTTAAAACAACTGAACTGAGATGTTTCTCTCCGGCTTTTTAAAGAGAACATACTGATAATTTTTATTTTCTCGAGGTTTCTGGAAAGCAAACACAATTACGAGATATCTATTTATTAAAATCGCGTACTCCTGTACTTTACATTTTCGGCGTAGCTTTCTCTTAAAAGTCGTCACGCGCTGCATTGCACGGGGAACTCAAACAGTTTTAATTACAGTTCTACTAAAAAGAGCTAAATAAATACAAATCTGTAACAATATTTAAAGTAGATGAATACGCTACAGGTACTTTATGTAAAGACAATAGAAAAGTATTGTATTTTTGACTGTATTAAACTTTAACGAATTTTTGATTAACAAACTCGACGATTTCAGAGCGAGCAATGGCAACGCTATACGGGGGGGGGAATTATCTCCAGCGTGCGCGACTGTGTATCGGAAACTCTAAAGATATGCTCATTTTAAAATTATTTTGCGATATTGCTGTTGAACTGAATTTTATGGTTCATCGTTAAGGACGGAAAATTCCGTATAAAAGAGTGCCGTAAACATTACACGTGAAAATTTCTGCCAGCTATTAATGTAACCGATTTTGGACTGAAACTACAAAGTGAAAGAGTAATTTTTTAACTATATTTCAAGAAAATACCATTTATTCATGCCATTTTGAGGAACTTTGAAATTTCAGGGCTAAACCCGTAACGCTTGGAGGGTTCAGTGCGAAGAAAATGATATTTAATAAATAAAGGTAACACACAAAACGTTAAAAAACGTCCCTTTGGGCGTAATATAAAATCTGAAAGCTTTCAGTTTTTTTTTTTTTTAAATGTTTATTTTTAAATGAGCCGTTTAAAATGGCAAAATCAGACCGAATAAGCGTACTGTATTATTTCATTATAAATTAAATCTACGTGCAGACTTGTGCACTTTTTTAAAAAGCCTTGATTATTCAAGACGTAACTGCACATATATTTTACTAATTTTCTGTAAGCGGAAGTACGTTCCGTTTCATCAAGTTACGAAATTCTAGAATAAAAAATGATAACCACCTTGAAGAAATTTTCTTTTCGCTGTTTAATAACCATCACATAAAACTTTCTATTTTAATATTATTGTTGCGTGCGTACGGGTTCGTTATGGACTGAATGCACAAGTCTTTGAAAAGTTAACAAAAAAATTATTCTTTCCACAAGAAATAAATCAAAATGCTGAAATATTTTTTCAGAGATATTCGCACAATATCACAATATCTCAAACGTTTACCAAAACTCAATTCAAAACAGAAAAACTAATTCTATCTCACAGCGAAATCGCTACAGCATTAAGTAAACAAACATCAGTTTGCTTTAAACAGCTACAACTACAACAACAACAGCAACAACAACTGAGATGAGGTGTTTCAATTCGGCTTTTAGAAGCTTTTTAATTATCACTAGAACAATCTCGATGTTTCTAGATTTTTCTGGATGGCAACAGTAATTACGAGATATTTATTTATTAAACGTTAAATGTACATACTCTTTTGTTTTTATTTATTTATTTATTTTTGACGTAGCTTCAAAAATCGTGTGCGTTGCACAGGAAATATAAAGCAATTTTAATTACAATTCTAAATAAATAGCCAAATAAATGTGAAATCCGTAACAATATAATTAGTTAAATTGAATGAACTTTATATTAATTAAGATAATCGTGCAATATTAAATAAATTTGAAATCTCTCTGTCTCTTTCCATGTACAAAAAGGGTTGGAGACACTAGTGGCAACGAATAATTATTCAGAAAAGGAGAACAAAGAGTTATTTGAAATACGAGATTAGAGTCACATTTTAGAAATAGCAGCTGTTTTTTCATTTTAACGATGAAGAAAATGGTACGAAATAATAATCTTCATAATCAAGTTGTAAATTTATGTAAATATTTGCGTGTAATTTGATTGTAATTTTTTTGTATACTTACAGTATTATACATTGTTTTTATTTATTTGTTTTTCATTTTATGTAATTTTATTCAATCTAATTTATGGCCCCTTAATATGCTTGCAAGTATTTATTTCGTTCATTGCGTTGTAAATCTTGTTACTCCGAATCGTTCGACGTTCGAATTGTGATGATAGCAGAGTTAAGACTAGAGGAATCGGAAAAAACTGTTTTGATGGATCATTCTTGGCAACATTCTAGAAGTTTCCAGAAAAAAAAAAGAAAAAAAAAGTTTCAGATTTTTAAATTACGTTCCATAGGAGTTTTTTTTTACATTTTCTGTGTTACCTTCATTTATCAAATTTCATGTTCTTCGCACTTAAACCATAAAATTCAGTTCAAGAGAAATATATCAAAATAATTTTAAATTAAGCATATCTTCAGAATTTGCGATACACAGTCTCACGCGTTGGAGATAAAAATGTTTTTTCGGTACAACGTTGCCATGGCTCGCTTTGAAATCCTGGAATTTGTTAATCAAAAACTCGTTTTAAAGTTTTACAAAATATGAAATCTCTACATATAATAAAACAAAGAGTCTGTGTGTGTGTGTGTCTTTCGTTCGTGTTGCGAATAAGCTAATAGACCCAGGGCCACGAAATTTGGTACATAGGTGTATCTACACAAGAGCCAGTGCACCTCGAAGCGATTTTTTCGAAATTCGAATTAGAATATTTTTTATTTTATGTTTTGTGACCAAATCGCGTCATTTTGAGACATAATGGGCTACAGGAGAGCGAGATATCACTCTATACATTTCATTTTTACATCGTCGTGAAGCGTAGACACTTTTTAATAAATTTTGTATTTCAATAAATCGATCAAATACGAATTTATTTAGGAAGGTGAGCTTAACACCTCTTCAGCGGAATTTTTTTAAAAAAAACTTATTTGAAAAAATGTGCTGTTTATTTTCCTTTGATTTTTGGACAGGTTGAACTTTAATCCTTTCGATGCCTTTTAAAAAAGGAATTTTGGAAAAATAATAATATTTTGCATTTTTAAAAAATTTTTTAAATGAAGCTTCCGAATACACTTCTCACATCTCAGATATTTTAAAATGTAGTTTTGGCAACAATTTTCCTTTCTTATTGTTGTTGATAGATTTTTGATGAAATTGCATCATTTTGAATAGTTTCATTCTTTTAAAAATTTCGGTTTGGCAACAATTTTTCATCGTATTTCTTATGTTACTGTTTTTAAGAGACTGAAAAGTTTTAGAAATTAAAAAGTTGTTTTTTTTTTTTTGCAACGGTAAATTGTTTAATTACTTTATTAGGATAATTAACATTTGTATC
>KK121459.1:114430-128942 GCA_000611955.2 Stegodyphus mimosarum
AAAAAAAAAAAAAAAACCCATTATTATTTTAAATAATTACTGTATGGATTGCATCATTAGAATTTTGAAATGTGTTTTTTAACTTCTGGTGTTTATATTGTTGCTGTCTGGAGCTGTGAAAAAAAGGTTCAAAAATTTTTTTCCCCTGGCATGTTTATTTGCAACCTTTATACAGGATGTTTCATTCTCAATCGGAGAAAAAAATAAGCATAGTACAAATCCTGTAATTGATTTATTACGACGAGACAAATTAATTCTGAAACTGCAATTATGCAAGATTTGTCTGGCAAGAGCGAAATATCTTCCGATTACGATATCGCCGCTAGAGGCACTGTTAATTAAGATGGTGCTATCCATGCTGTTGAAGGCGTACTGTGTTTTAAAATGCAACAAAATATCATCGCTTATCGCCATTTAAAGATATTTTCGCACGGAATTTGATAAAGAACCACGGCGTCGTCGCAACTTCGAACGGCGGGTGAAGCAGTTTCAGGACACGGGCTGCTTGTGTAAAAAATGAAAAGGGGCATTTTGTTAAAAAAAAAAAAAAAAAAAAAAAAAAACCAACCCAGAACCAACAGAAGCCCAAACCGAAATGGTTGAAAAAATTCATGAAACGGTTTACGAATTCCCGCAAAATCAGCGCGTCGTGCTGATTGCGAACTCAGTATGTCTCATGAAACAGAGTGACGTGTGTTACGGAAAAGTCTAAAATTCCGGCCATATACCTTTCAGATGGTGCAGGAGCTAAAAACATCACTTGTTCTCTCATTTAAAGGAAGTGGATTGTAGCTTCATTCTGTAGCAAAATGGTGCTAAATTAAACGGAATAAAAACGTAGGCAAGTACCCTGAACAATAGTCTACCGCATCTCTGGATTGGAGTGTTGGAGTGATGGCTCAAACTATATACTAATTTTTGTTGGTCACACAGATTCCCAGATCTGACCCCTTGTGATATTTTCCTACTGGATTTTGCTAAAGACAAAGTAATAGTGCCTCCATTTCCCTAGGAATTCAAGCAACTGAAGCAGGGGATAACTGAAATGCTGGAATCATTCACAAAGGATATGCTATCACGAATGTTGTAGGAACTGAAATACCGCATAGAGCCACTGAGATCCCCAGATCTAAGTCCTTGTGATTTTTTCCTGTGGAGTTTTGTTAAAGGCAAAGTGTTTGTGCCTCCATTTCCCCTGGACTTACAGCAACTGAAGCTGCGGATAACTAAAGAGCTCGAATCATTAACAAAGAATATTCTATCACAAATATTTCAGGAACTGGAAAATTGATACCTCACTGATATTTGTCGTGCCACCGGAGGGGCAGGGGCACACATAGATCATCTAAAGAAACTCGGATAGCTACAGTTTCAGTGTAAATTTGATTTATCAATTACAGCGTTCACAAGTATGCTTTCTTCTTGACCCATTCAATATGAAACACCATGTAGAATTCTATCGAAGGAGATACAACTACAATAAGCGGCAAATTTCCGTTTATGGGAGATATAAAATCCATTTTTCCATTTGTGAGTTTCTACACCTGCGTATCAGCAATTATAAAATTTCGTCTGTTAACTCAGCTAATCCTTTCAGCCATTCTTCTCAACGCAGCTCTTTGAAAATGAAAGAATTCTCACAGTACGATGCGCAAATTGGCCGCGACACGGGGCTTGCTTCCTTTCTCGACATGTTTGAATTACGCGATTCGGTGAACAATTTTAAAATTTACAGGGCGGTGATCTTTTTGAAATTCAATCACTACCGAAATCAAGTATAAAAGGATGACATCTGGTGGTAGTACAATAGAATGACACCTCTTCCTCTTACCCACACGCTCTCTGCAATTATTTTGGCACTTTTTTTTTTTTTGTGTGTGTGTGTGTGTGTATGTGTGTAGGTTTTTGCTTTTACTCTTAAAATCGAACAGCTAAAGTAGAAAGCATATTATTAATTACAAAAATTTCATTTTAAGCGTTTGTTGTTATCAACTAAAAGAATCAATATTTGAGATAATATTGCATGTAAAGCATATAGAAACTATTTGCGCATTTTTAGACGATTTTCATTGTAAAAAAGGCAAATCGACAACCTTGTTAGTCCAAAGGGATTTAGTCCCGAAGGACTATTACTTTCGTTTGGGCGTTTTGCGTTGTTTCACAAAAACGGCGCATCACTTTTCAATTTAGTCCTTGTTTCTTTAAATGAAAAATCTGCATAAATGTATGCATGTTATTATTATTATTTTTTTTTTGACGTAGCTTTTTCTTCAAAAATCGTCTGCGTGCGTTACACGGGAAAATAAAAAGGAATTTTAATTACAGTTCTAAATAAATAGCCAAATCAATGTGAAATTCCTAACAATATTCTCTAAAACTTTAACGAATTTTTCATTAACAAACTCAAAGATTTCAAAGCCAGCGATACCGACGTTGTACAGAAAAACATTTTTATCTCCAGCGCGTGAGAGTGTGTACCGAAATTTTTAAAGATATGCTCAATTTAAAATTAGTTTGCGATATTGCTCTTGAAATCAATTTTATGGTTTAAGGGCGAAGAACATGGTATTTAATAAAGGTAACACACGCCCCTTTGGACGTAATTAAAGTCTGAAACCTTTCAGTTTTTTTTTTTTTTTTATTCGGCGTAAATTTTGTAAAATCCCAGTCGAATTTGAGAACAAACAGGTTCCCCTTCATCAGGAGCAAAAAATTCTGCAAAGGCGAGAAAGCGAATGTCGATCGTATTTATACCCTACAGGAGAACAGTGGAAGAGCCGATAGCGCCATCTGTCGGTAGAAATAGTAACGAAAAATGAAGAGTTAAGTTAGTATAATTTTGAAGGCGTTAATCAAGAGTGAATTGGAACTGAAGTCATTGACTTCATTGAATTGAACTGAAGTCATTGACAGGATAAATTTTTTTTTCTCATTGTATTTACAGAAATACTTTACATATAATTTTTGCGCTTTAAGTGATCTATCTGATAACCCTTATCTTTCACTATCATCTTACACTGTAATTCCCAAGACAATAAAACCTTTTTTAGTATAGGAAGAGGTATTTTATGGCATTCCCCATTCCTCTTGCCAAAGACTAAAGAGGGTTGTAGGTCGATGTTTCTTTTAACAAATCACTTTTTCAAAGTCCAAAAGCGCAAAAATCTTTCTTTAGATTCTTTGAACCACATTTAAGATTTCTTTTTCCTCTTTGATGACAATAAATGGAAGTCTATTTATCGCAGTCATTTAAATACACCTATTGCGTGCGTACGGGTTCGTAATGGATTAAATGCACAAGCCGTTAAAAACTTAATAAAATTCATTCTTTTCACAATAAATAAAACAAAATGCTGAAATATTTCCTCAGAAATATTCGTACAATATCACAATATCTGAAACGTTAAACAGAGCTCAACTCAAAAACAGAGAAACTAATTCTATCTCACAGCGAATTCGCTACAATCAATCACAGCATTAAGTAAACAACAGTTCGCTTGAAACAGCTGCAACTGAGCTGAGGTGTTTTAATTCGGCTTTTATAAGCTTTTAATTATTCACTAGAATATTCTGGTAAAACCTATTTCCTCGAATTTTGTGGATGGCAATAGCAATTACGAGATATTTATTTATTAAGTATTAAATTCACGCGCTCTTTTATTTTGACTTTCCCGACGTAGCTTTCTCTTCAAAAATCGTCTGCGTTGCACGGGAAAATAAAGCAATTTTAATCACAATTCTAAATAAATGGCTAAATAAATACGAAATCTGTAACAATATGTTCCTGATAATATTTGGAGTTGATCTGAACATTTTTATTTATTCTATTTATTTTCAATCTGAAACCATCAACGAGCTTTGAAAAACCATCAACGATCGTAAATCCCATTGAAAAACTTTCCTTAGATTCTTTGAACCACGTTTTAAGATTTCTTTCTCCTCTTCGATGACAATAAATGTATTTATTTTTATTGCAGTCGTTTAAATACATCCAAGATTCCTTTATTGTGATAACATTTTCCGATTTGTGTCCGGATAAATGTTTCTCATACAGAATTTATTTGCGAGTTCTGCGTTCGGCGAAATGTCGTGGAGAAGGACGATGCAAATTATGTTTTTTTAGCCTTTTTAAGATTCAAATCAGTATTAATCGCTTTGGTTACGGTTGTACCGAGCGTTTTAATGATTTTTGTAAGTATTCTTTGAATTGGCGAATTTTATTTTCACATTGAAGATCTTACTTTTGCAATCCGTTTACCGTGCTTCCGTTTCTTCCTTGGATATGTACGTATTTGGAACAATTTTTTTACTTGAAGCCAAATTTTGACTTTTTTTTTTTTTAACTTTCTTTTCTTAGCTCCAGTTAAGAGTAATAGGTATGTTTTAGACATTATTGAAAATAAAAGGAAAAAAAAAAAAAAAACCCTTTAGTCCTTTATAAAGGTTATCAGTATCGAATTCAGAATAAAAATAAGGAAAATTAATTTATTGGATTTGTGTAAATGAAAGAATTAAAAGCTGCAAAGGTGTAATTAACACCAAAGAAGTCGTCGTTTTAGAAGACAGAACGTCGTTTTAGAACGAATATTTATTTTGAAGATTTTATTATAACTCACCTTTATTCAGAATTTCGGAAGAATTCGGCATATTATTTTTACTTTAAGAAACGTGTTCATTGTCAAAATCATAGCAGAGCTCGAACATCTCTCTCCCTTTTTAAATACGGTATTAGCTTCATTCTTTTTTGATTATTTGTTTTAAAATTTTCTTTTTGTAAATCTAAAATCTTTTTGCTTTTATACATTTCAGGTAAGACCAAGGCCCAGTCGTCCCGCTCCCTCCACTATGTATCGAGAAGGGGTTAATGAAGATTGATGACTTCGCGGAAACAACGTTTTTGACAACCGCGCAAACAGGAATCGCGGAAACAGGAAGACACCATTATACGAACCATATTAATTAAATGACATGAGTAAAGGATTTTTTTTCAAAATTCTTTTGTAATCCTAAATAAGAATTGCAATTAATTAACGTAAATATTAAAAGAATTAATTGTATTATTACGTTGATTACTGTTATGATATACGACTTATAACATAAAACTTTAAAATAGTCTCAGTTTTCGTTAGACGAATGAGATCATGTGTTATGTTATTTAAACAAATAATCCTATGAAAACACAAGTTGTGTTTTTAATTGTTATATCGTAATCCTAACTAAGGATTGTAACTAATTTTTGCAAAGTTTATAAGAATTGTACAATCAAATTGTCGATTTTTGTTGTAATTTTGATTTATTAATTTTTATTGTAATTTTGATTTATTAATAAAGCAGTTTGTTCTACGAAAATACAGGTTGTGTTTTTAATTGTTATATTGTAATTCTAAGTGAGGATTGAAACTAATTAATGTAAGCTTTATAAGAATTGTACAATCAAACAGTCGATTTTTTCTGCAATTTTGATTTATTAATAAAGAAATTTGTTCTATGAAAATACAGGTTGTATTTTTAGTTGTTATACAGAGGCTGTTCGCACATTTTTTAGACGATTTGGTAAGCGGTAATAAAAAATCGTTTGCTGCAAAAGAAGTAATTGCAATTGTACTATGTTTTTTAAAAGTCAAAATTATCGTCTGTGGCTTGAAAGTTTTGTTTTTATTCAAAAAGGCAAATTTAACAAAGTAGTGGTTCGAAGGCTACATTGACGCTCTTTCCGAAGAGAAATATGCATACTCCGTTATCCAAAAACGATGTGAGAGTCATGGTTTTGTGATATCTAAAGCGTCGATAGGTAATATCATCCACAAGAAAGGAACAAAAACGTCAAATTGGAGCCTCAAGTGGGACAAAAATTCCGAACAAGTATCCAAGGAAAAAACGGACATCTTCGACTATGGCAAAGGTATGTTATTTAATGTTAAACGAAAATCCCCTAGTCAAAGGACAGTTGCAAAATCATTAAAATGCTCGGTGTCCACTGTAAACAAAATGATAAACGTTGATTTAAATCTTAAGAAAGCGAAAAAACGCAATGTGCATCGTCTTCTTCCAAAGCATATCGCTCGACGCGGGACACGCTGCAGAATTCTAAATGAGAAACACTTATCCAAAGAAAAATGGAAAACGATTGTCACAATAGACGAAGCATGAGTGTATTTAAATGACTGTAACAAAAAAAGAGCATTTATTATCATAAAAGGGGAGAAAAAAATTAAGTACATGGTTCAAAGAATCGAAAGAAAGTTTTTCTAAGGGATTCATGACTGTTGCTGGTTTTTCTTATAATGACAAGTTAAAAATAAAGAGAGTGCAAAAAAATGTCAAGATTAACTCCAAATACTATCAGGAACATATTTTATCGCCAATTTTTCTGAATGAAATACCATCGCTTTAACCACAGTGCCATCCATCTGTGAGACTCCATCCGGACAAAGCTAGCAGTCACGCATCAAAATCCACTGTAAATTTCCTAAAGAAATGGAACAAAAAACTGGTATCAAGGCCATATCCTTCACTGATCCTACTAAATCTCCCGATGTGTCACCTATGGATTTTTGTGCTTTCGGACTTTTAAAAACTGCATTATCCAAACGTTGTCCCAAAACCCTAACAGGACTCTGGAAAGCTGTTCGGGAGGAATGGGATAGAATACCTCTCCTGACACTTCAAAAGGCATTATTATCCTGGAAATTGCGGTGTCGAAAGATAGTTCAGAATAAGGGATGTCAAATAGAACATTTAAAACACAAGAATTTTATGTAATTTAGTTTTGTGAATACAATATACATCGTCTAAAAAATGTGCGAACAGCCTCTGTATTGTAATCCTAAGTAAGTATGATAACTAATTAGTTAACTAGTTATGATATTGTAATCCTAAGTAATACTGTAATCCTAAGTTATATTAAGTAAGTTATATTGTAATCCCAAGTAAGTATAATAACTAATTAGTTAAGTAATTATTGTAAACTTTATAAGAATTGTACAATCAAATAGTCGATTTTTGCTGTAATTTTGATTTATTAATAAAGAAATTGGTTCTATGAAAATACAGGTTGTATTTTTAATTGTTATATCTTAATCCTAATTAAGAATGTAACTAATTTTTGTAATCTTTATAAGAATTGTACAATCAAATTGTTAATTTTATTGCAAATTTGATTTATTAGTGAAGACATTTGTTGGTTAAATTAACAGATCTTTCAGTCAGAGGAGAGTACAGTATGGGGATTCTTTGAAATCTTAAATAGTAGTTCCAATAAACCCTGCACATACCGTAAGGTCCGCAGGAGCTCTGAATAGTCTTACTTTCTTGTTGACAGTATTACCTAGATTTAGATATCAAAAATCATGGCTTTCACAGCGTTTTCTAATAACTAGATATGAATAACTTTTTACAGAAAGTGCACAGACATAGTCTTCTATCTATCGCTTCTTTAAAAGCCGCATTTTGCATGAGAATAAAACTGTCAAGTAGCAGACGATAGTTTATGTTTTCAAAAATATAACTTCAGTTAAAAAAAATTTTCAAGAGGACAATTTTTACTTCCTTGTACGAAGTAAAAAGGAAGTATTCTAATTGCGAAGAATTTAGGAATCATATTCTAACGAAAATATCCATTTTGACCCCTATCGAATGCAATTCAAAGGTGTTTTTGCGTGATATCTGAAGGTAAGGAGAGAATAAGAGACTCTTTTACCCCCAAAAGATATTAAACTGATTTAAAATGGATTCTGAAGAGATTTATTTCGTGGTATCTGTGCTTACGTACATACGTATGTATGTACGAGGGTAAGTTGAAAAATAAGTTTCCCCTGTCGACTGTGGTCAGAGTTGTGTATGAAAGTCAAAAAATAGAATGAGACATTAAAGATATGACATACCTTTATTTTTCCACATAGGCACCAAGTACATTGAGACATTTGTCATATCGCTTGATAAGCTTCAAAAAGCCCTCCAGGAAAAAATCAGGGCTTTGCATATGGAAGAAGAGTTGAACGGCTTGTTTCACTTCAGTATTGCTTCCAAAGTGCCTTTCCCATGCGTTGTTCCTTGTGTGTCGACGTCAATTGTCGGGGCACCCATCGTGCTGACCCTTTTCTGTATCGAAGAATGTCGTGGATGATGTTTTGAGCTCGCTCATGTGAGATTCCAAGTTCTTCCGCTACTTCATCGATGGTGATACGCCGGTTCGCTCTAATCATGTCATCCACCTTCCTGACATTTGCATCTGTAGTGGCCGTGCGCGTCCGTCCAGCTCTCGGTATGTCCTCCACTTGCTGACGTCCATCACTGAATGTGCGACACCATCTCCGCACCATTTGCTTCGACATCACACCTGGCCCATAGACTTCCACGAGGCTTTTATGAATTTCTGTTCCTGATATTCCACGTGCCCATTCATGGCGGATAACCGCTCTCACTTCCTCCTTTGACCACAAATTCAAAACGCACCTTCTCTCCGTACCTACCGGGGCTCAAATGACAGGCTGGTCTCCGCTTTGCGCATTCACTGCAACAGCGCCATCTGCTTGATTTGCAGCGACCTCTACCCAATGGTGTATCGGTGACTTGCGCGTTTTCCTGCTGTGTCGCCTTTCGCCCATAGCCGTTCAACGCTTCTTCCATATGCAAAGCCCTGAATTTTTCTTGGAGGACTTTTTGAAGCTTATCAAGCGATATGACAAATGTCTCAACGTACTCGTACGAGATTAATAAAATAAAGGTATGTCATATCTTTAATGTCTCATTCTAATTTTTGACTTTCATACACAACTCTGACCACAGTCGACAGGGGAAACTTATTTTTCAACTTACCCTCGTATATATCTAGCATAACTCAAAAACGAGTAGCCTCAGAACGTTGAAATTTTGTATAGGACTACTATAACATGTGAATCTTCACCTGCTATTTTGGTTGCAATGGGCGTACCAAAAGTATGTATATATATATATATATCCACCTTGTTACTCGGCGCTCAGTGAGCTCAGGTTCTTTATTCTTATATGTTTGTAAATTGCTCATTTTTTGCTTTAAGAATGATTGAATTATGTTGTTCTTTTCTTCCGGTTAAGGTTTTTATGCCTTTAATTAACTTGCATGTTATAATTGTAGAATTATCAACAATTTGAAAGTTGTTGAAATGCGGCTAATCCTAATTATTTTGGCCTTGTTTACATTTGAAACTTAGCAGAATTGTGGATTTGTTGCCAATCTAGAGTAACTAAGCTTTACAACAACAAACATTATGCCTTCTTTTATTATTGCGAATTAAATCATGCTTAATCCATTCTAGAATTTATTCGAGGAAATAAGTGCTTAAGATTTACCTTGTAATTTTTAATATAGATATTTTGAGTTTCTATGTATTTTTGTGTTGTCGCGAAGTGAGAACTGAGTTAATTAAAAAAGAAGTACTGAATCGTCTGTGAAAAACTGCTTTTTTTTTTGTTTGTTTGTTTCTTCTTTTATACATCATTTTAAATTTATCATAGTATTTGAATGGAACACGTGGCAACGATTATATAATTCTTCAGATGATATACATAATTTTTGTGCATTCTGAGTTATAAAATGAATGAGATGTAACGCAATTAAGTGAACCTAGTGCCGGAGTGTCGCTATGGTAAGCAAATATAGGGAATTTTAAAGAGTGCATTTAATCTATTGTGGTTGATGCCCCATCGACGAAGTAGTTTTAATTCAATCCAATAAGTTTAAATGAAATGAAAAATGCGTATAATTTAATATTCCGTACAAGGCAGTCATGTGGTGTACACATCAGATTTTTTTAATAACTAGATATGAATAACTCTCTTCAGAAAGTGCGCAGGCATAGTCTTTTACACATCGCTTTTTCAAAAGCCCCATTTTACACGAAAACAAAACTGTGAGGTATCAGACGATAATTTATGTTTTCAAAAACATAACTTCAGTCAAACAAATTTCCAAGCGCAAATTTGTACCTCCTTGTACCAAATGAAAAGCAAATGCGTATTGTAATCTCGAAAAAAAAATTTCGCATATCATATTTCAACGAAAATATCCATTTTGACCGCTATCGAATGAAATTCAAAGACGTTTTTGCGTGATATCTGAAAATAAAGACAGATTAAAGGACTCTTTTACCCTTAAAAAATTATAAAACTGATTTAAAATGGATTCTGAAGAGATTTTTTCGTGGCGTCTGTGACGTATGTATGTATGTATGTATCTCGCATAACTAAAAAATGAGTAGCCTCAGAACTTTGAAATTTTGTTTATAGGGCTACTGCAGCATGTAGATGTGTACCTCCTATTTTAGTTGCAATCGGCCGCACCAAAAGTATATAAATATACGTCTATATACAATTACTCTGTTACTCGGCTCAGTGAGCTCACTTTCTTTATTCTTACATGTTTGTAAATTGTACAATTTTTGCTTAAAAATGGTTGAATTATGTTGTTCTCATCTTCCGGTTAAGGTCCTTATGCTTTTAGTTAACCTGCATGTTTTATGCCTTTTGTTAACCCGCATGCAATATTTGTAGAATTATCAACAATTTGAAAGTTGTTAACTTCGGCTAAGCCTAATTTTTTTCTTCAATAGAAGCCATAATCGTTTACATTTGAAAGTTAGGATAATAGTGAACTAATTCTTTCTGCACCTTCGATGTCTTTTTGCCAAATGGGACCAAAAAGGAAGCTTTTACTTTTGCGCACCGAAAAGTCTGTCTTCTTGCTTACTAGCCGAATTTCTTATTTTTGCGTAGAAACTGTAATTTTAATTGAAAAACTGCTTTTTAATTCTTTTAACTGTACTTCGCGTTTTATCTTTTTCTATATCTTTCAATTTTTAATGAAGATATTTTCAGTCTTTATGCATTTTTTGCCTTGCCGCGAAGTGAGAACTGAATTAATTGAATGAGAAATATATTTCTAAAGAAATTCGAGGAAATAAATGTTTCGTATTAGTAGCAAATACTGTCGCCGGTCTCTCTCGGAGAGAAAAGAATGTTTACGAATAGCGCATGCGCATTAGGTAAGCGGCGCTGAATCGTCTGTGAAAAACAGTTTCTTTTTTATTTGTTTAATTTCTTTTATACATCGTTTAGATTTATTATACTATTTGAATAAAACATGTGGCAAAGATTAGATAATTCTTCAGATGATACAATTTTTAGCATTCTGAATTATAAAATGAATGACATGTAACACTGTTAACGAACCTAACATCGGACTGTTGCTACGGTAAACAAATATAGTGAATTTTAAAGAGTGCATTTATTCTGTTGTGGTTTATGCGCTATCGACGAAGTGAATTAAATTCAATGCAATAAGTAAGTTTAAATGAAATGCAGGACAAAATGAGTATAATTTAATATTCCGTACAAGGAAGTCATGTGGTGTAGAGAACAGCTTCTTTTATTAACGTTTTCTGCTTTTACTTTATTTGTTAAATATGACATTCTTTACGCTTACGCCACATAGAATTTGATTTAACAGCAAAATCACAAAATATTAAAAAGCAGCATATCTTTAGAATTTCCGTTAGATAGTCTCGCGCGTTGGAGGTAAAGGTGTTTTTTTCCTACAGTGTTACCACTAGTCGCTTCGAATTCGCTGAGTTTGTTAATCAAAAACTTGTTAAAGTTTTACAAAACACGAAATATAGTAAGACAAATTCGAAATTCAAAATTCGGTCTTCTAAGTGACCATATTCGGACGGAGGACTACGTTATTCAAAATTTGATGGCTCTAGGTAGCATTGTTTCTTCACAATGCAGAAGCGTGCATACATTCAGGCAGATTATTAGTCCAAAGGGGCTTTGTCCCTGAAGGACTATTGTTTTCGTTTTGCGATTTTGCGTCGGAAACATTAAAAGTTTGTATGACTTTTCAAACTGTTGCCACAAAATATTTAACGAAATTAAATAATGAAGAATGTGCATAAATGTATGTATGTTTCTTGCATTGTGATGAAACGACGGTACCTAAAGCCATCGAATTTTGAATGCCGTCATCATGCGGCGAATATAGGCATCGGGAAGCCCAAATTTGAAATTGGTTTTATTAACGATTTCATATTTTGTAAAACTTTAACGAATTTTTGATGAACAAACTGAAGGATTTCAAAGCGGGGAATGGCAACGTTGTACAGAAAAAAACATTTTTATCTGCAGCGCGTGAGACTGTGTGTAGGAAATTCTAAATATAGGCTTAGTTTAAAATTATTTTGCGATATTGTTCTTAAACTGAATTTTATGGTTTAAATGCGAAGAACATGATATTCAATAAATAAAAGTAACATACAAAATGTTTAAAAAACGCCCCTTTGGACGTAATTTAAAATCTGTAACCTTTCAGATTTTTTTGCTTTATGCATTTATTTATTTATTATGTAATTTGTTGAAGTATAATATGGGGTGATAATATTTGTGGCATCAATCTGAAAAGTGACACATTGCTTAAAGGGATTCAACGCAAAATGACATTTCGAGACTAAGACCCCATTCGGGATTAATACCCGTTTTGGGCTATGAAGACTCCACTGCGAAAAAAGGAAATGGGAGGTACCCTTCGGAAATTATCATCTAGTTTCTATTTTATACATTCCAGGCTTCATTCAAACCATTTAAAATCCGATAAGTAATGAAATGTATGCAATATAGAATGAAAAAGGAAATATTTCCTTCAAAAATATTCTCCGTAGACCCAATTTTTAATAAAGAGTTTCTT
This sequence comes from Stegodyphus mimosarum, assembly GCA_000611955.2. NCBI lineage: Eukaryota > Metazoa > Arthropoda > Arachnida > Araneae > Eresidae > Stegodyphus > Stegodyphus mimosarum. Next base: position 127,149 of record KK121459.1, read on the forward strand.
AACAACATTTCTAAGAGCAACCGAGAAACGCTGAACCAACTTTTACGCAAAGCTATTATTAAAATTTCGCTACGGCAAACAGGAGCACAATAGAAATGCTTTCCTAACACCAACTCACAAAGCACGGCCATAATAATACTACATTTAAAAGTCAGGCTATTATATGCGACATCATTCGAATACACATTCATATTTTGACGGCTCAATCCGTGTGAAAAAATGCCTCCAGGTGCTCGGGGGTTGAAAAGCAGGGGCAAGCTGCTCCAGAATTGGATAGCAGACAGAAAAGATCAAAGTTCTGATCTGTTGGATAGAAAACACTTTTGTGTTTTTCCCTTAACTTGGCTGTGTTGCGCAGTGAATGAAAAGAATGTTTATAATCGTCTGCGAATATTACCCCCTCGTCCATTTCCCTCCCCCTCCTCTTCTTTCTGATTTCAACGGGGTTATCAGTGTAATCTATATTTCCGGTAGCGAATGTCGTGAGTTCGAAATGTTCTGGTGTGATCAATAACGATGGAGGTATTGACGTTGCCGCTTTAAAAACGGCTGCGGCGTTCTTAAAAGATTTATACATCGTTATCTTATTATTGCAGAAGTTTTTGCAATATGCTCAAACTTTAAGTGTATGACTCACCAAATTTTTCAAGTTCAAGAACAGTTTATGGCAGGAAATCTCAGTACTATGTTTGGGCTTATTAAAATCACGTTTTAAATTTATCTAGAAGAATTATAAGTGATCTAAAAATTACTGTATTTCCACAGGTATGCATGCAAATGGAAGTTAACTATTTTTATGTTATTCTAATATGCTTAGGTGTGCAGATTACTACCAAAAGATCAATAGTACAGGTAATTACTACAGAAAAAACTGCAGTTATTACGCTCCTTTCTATTACGATTATTCATGGTACGTGCTCATGAGTTCGTAATGGATTGAACGTGCACAGTACCGATGATAGCTTGATAAAATTTACTTTCTCTAAAATCCTTTACAGTTCTGCAACTTTTTATAGAAAAGTGCTCTTATAGCTCTTCTCAGTGGGACAGAACACAATCAATAGTTACCAATTGAAACTAATGAGAATGTTTAACAGAAGGTAATACAAAGTAAAAATTACACTCTTTTGCATTCTGAACTCAATACTCTGAACTAAACTAATGCTCTCTCCAGTCTTACACAGATTTGCCCCTCCAGTACCTTCTGCTGGAAGGCATATACGGTTACAGTTACAGTTACATAAGGCCGGATGCAGTTACAGTTACGTACGGATCGGACCAACTATAGTTACACAGGGACAGGACCAAATTGTCGCCGAATTATTGTCAAGTCTGGCGACTTCTGACGATTTCTCGCCAAATTTGGCGACAAAAATTAGGCTTCAGAACCAGGGCTGTGGAGTCCAGTTTTTGTTGGACAGTTTGAATCTGAAATGAAATTAAAGTGAATTGAAAAAAACATTTAATGAAAAACTGAGTTATTGTTTTTAGTTATGGACTATATACATTAATAAATAGTTATTTTCTATTTTATTGACATACTAGCCGCTGCGCGGCCAGCCTTCGTCTGGCTTTTAAGTGTACCAGAAAAATGCCTAAAGAGAACACCAAACATTAAATTTGAAAACTGCACAGAATTTTACTCTGCAGAACAATTTTACCGAAAAAGAAACAAACAACAACGGAAAAAAAATTCAGTTAAAAATGCATTACATATAAAAAGCATACAACGAAATAAGCAATATCCCTTAATACAAATATTAATTATCCTAATAAATAAATTAACCAACTTCC
>KK121459.1:129468-150371 GCA_000611955.2 Stegodyphus mimosarum
TCCGCCGAAAAGGTGTTAAGCTCACCTTCCTAAATAAATTCGTATTTAATCGATTTATTGAAATACGAAATTTATTTTAAGTTCGTAAAATAGCTAAGGGTCTACGCTTCACGACGATGTAAAAATGAAATGTATAGAGTGAAATCTCGCTTTCCTGTAGCCCATTATGTCTCAAAATGAGGCGATTTGGTCCTAAAACATAAAATAAAAAAATTCTAATTCGAATTTCGAAAAAATCGCTTCAAGGTGCACTGGCTCTTTTGTAGATACACCCATGTACCAAATTTCGTGGCCCTGGGTCTATTAGTTTACTCGCAACACGAACGAAAGACACACACACACACACACACACACAGACTCTTTTTTTATTATATGTAGAGAAGATTAATAGATGTTATATAAGGGATATAATAAATAAATATAAGGGAGGCCTATGGATATGATATTTGGCATTATTGATTAAACTGATTCCTTTAGTTAGTTACTTCATGCAGTTAAAAATCTCATTGCTAAATTTAGATAAACAGCAACAGCAGCAAGAACTCCATAATTGATGCCATTCTTAGGAAGTGAGCAGGAAATGGATGAAGCAACGCGTTGGGGAAGTACACTGGTGAAATAAATTAAGAGAATTTGCATATTTTATCGAATTGCATGAAAAAAAACTGAACTGAAGGAAAAATCACTACTTCTGGATAAAAAGGCAAATGTTGTACGGCAAATACGTAAGCGCACACATGTGTTTAGGCGAAGCCAGTAGAAAAACAGGCTTTATAAGCGCGTAGAGGGTAAGACGAATTGAGTTCGCTAGCACACCTCGGCGAATTTCTTGGTGCTATATTGCCACAGTTGATTAAATTCACATCGGAACAGTAAAAATGAGTAACCACCAACGTTTAGATGATGGAATGAGGTGGCAAATTGTGGTCAGGCTAGAGACAGGCCAATCGCAAGCAAGTCCAGATATACAGAGAGTTTAATTTAACGCCCAGCAAAAAAACCTATGGAAACAGTTCCAGCATACTGGATCTATCGAGAGAAAGCCAGGGCAAGGTCGTCCAAGAGCGATGAAGTCCAGAGAAGATCGCTATTTGTCCATTTTAGCGAGGCGTAACAGAAGGGCTACAGCTTCTCAGCTCTCTCGGGACCTGCATGCAGCCACAGGAACCCGTGTAAAAAGGGTGACTGTTTCCAAAAGACTGAATGAGAGAGAGTTATTTGCCAGAAGACCAGCTGTTTGCGTCCCGCTCACGTCTACGGACAGGAGAATCGGATTAGCATGGTGGAGGCAGCAGAGTGATTGGAGTACGGAGCAATAGGCGACCGTTCTGTTCACCAGCGAGTCCCGTTTTAGTCTTAACACCGATTCTCGCCGTGCTTTCATATAGAGAAAGCCAGGGACCCGCTACCTACCCTCCAATGTCCTCGAAATCAACAATTATGGCGGTGGCGGTGTAATGGTCTGGGCAGGCACAATGTTGGATGGCCGCACACCTCTCCACGTCTTTGGCAGAGACTCTGTGACTGGTCTGAGGTATAGCGATGAGATCTTGCAGCGCTATGTTCGCCTTCGCCTGGGTGCCGTGCGCCCCATGTTCATCTTACAGGACAATAACGCGAGATCAGATAGAGCTCTTCTGGTCGACGAATTTCTCGAGAGTGAGGATATTCGCCGGATACATTGGCTAGCCAAGTCTCCAAACCTCAACCCTATAGAGCGTGTCTGGAACGGTCTGGGGAGGGCAATTGCAACTCGCAACCCCCCTCCGAGAACCATCCAGGAACTGAAAACAGCGCTGCTGAATAGGTGGGACCAATTGCCACAGGCACCGATAAACTGCCTTATTTCCAGTACGACATCCCGCTGCGAGTCCTGTATACCTGTAAGAAGGGGCCATACCCCCTATTAACCCATTTCTTTTGTGTCTTCTGCAACCGCTGTTTCAGACCTTCTGACTCCCATGAGTGTTACACACGAACATGTGTATCTTTTATAACTGTTGAATGTTTATTTTGTTTGTATTATATCAACCTATGTTCGCACCAAATTTTATTAAAATCTGTCCAGTTGTTCTGGAGATCGTAGATCAAATATGAAAATTCTCTTAATTTATTTCACCAGTGTATATACACTGGTTATCATAAATTAAGGAAAAATCACAAAAATCACTATTACTGAAAAAGTTATATGTAGAATTTTCTGAAACTTACCCACAATATACAACACATAGTAAGGTATCCAATAACATAAAAATAAATTACCAGACAATTCTGTCAGTATAGAAATTAGTACATGCATAAAATGAAGAAATCGAAGGTGTCAGTTTGCTATAGGAAAAGTACCTTCAATATGGAATATGGTTGCCTTCAGAAGCAATACAAATACAGCACGTACAGCGATGTGTGATGCTTTCAATTATGCGGTCTATCAGTTCCATAGGAAGCGAGAGGCATTGCTCTTGCAAAGCAGTTGCAAGCGCGGCAAGGGTCTGACGGGCGCGGATGAGAGCAGCTAGACGTCTCCGTAAAGCATCCCAAACGTGCTCGATAGCATTCAAGTCCGGGGATCGAGCTGCACTCCATGCGCATAATTGTTTCCTGTTGAAGATAATCGTCTAAGATGCGAGCCCTGTGTGGTCTTGCGTTGTCGTCCTGTAACAGGAAAGCATCACCTATTGCCCCGGCATATGGGCGCACATAAGCATCAAGGATGTCATCTCTATAAACATGAGCATTCACGGTTCCCCTTGGAAGGACATGGAGATCTGTGCGTCCACCCAAAGAGATGCCACCCCAAACACAGACACTGCTTCTTTCGTACGCATATCTTTCACGGATGTTTGACGGATGATAACGGGTTAAAGATTTTCTCCATATCAAATAACTCCTACTATCGCTTTCTAGACTAAATCTGGGCTCATCCGTAAAGAGAATAGCCCTCCATTGATCAGGTGTTCAGTGGACATGTTGTCGCGTCTCTTTTATGGCGTGATATGAGCGGCACGGCACGCAAATGGCTGGTCGCCTGGCATACACACCAGTTTCGTGAAGCCTTCTACACTGTAAAAAATTTGGTTCGAGGTTTCACCAAATTATGGTACCAAAAAAGTTGCAACCAAAAGATGGTAAAATGTTGTTCCATAATTTGGTGCTTTGACTGAACCATTGTTTGGTAATATGTTGAACCATGAATTGGCATCCATGACTGGAGAACGTTGAACCGTGAATTAGGAATACATTGAACCATAATTTGGTGCTTTGACTGAACCATTGTTTGGTAATATGTTGAACCATGAATTGGCATCCATGACTGGAGAACGTTGAACCGTGAATTAGGAATACATTGAACCATAATTTGGTGCTTTGACTGAACCATTGTTTGGTAATATGTTGAACCATGAATTGGCATCCATGACTGGAGAACGTTGAACCGTGAATTAGGAATATATTGAACCATAAATTCGAGATATATTGAACCATGATTTGGAAATACCGTAGACCGTTAATTATAATTATATTTACCATTAATTGTAACTATTTTTAACTATTAATTGTAAGGCGGAAATTACTTGAGAGCACAGGCATAAACAATAATGTTGGTTATATAGCAATATTTATTTTGGAATGTTTCTCTCTCGGATTACTTTCAAATTCTAAGACTTTGCAGATTATGCTTAAGATCTTTCGTAATAGAATTAACTCTTATTGCATCATAATATTAAGATATATCGCAGATCAGCGGTAATTCTTTTCAATAACAGACAACAGCATTTGTGTATCGCCCCATTTTGTATAAATCCTTTCTTACCATATGATACAGCTTTATATCAATAAATAACTATCAATTTTATGATTACAATTTTTTTGTAATAAGATTTGAATATGCCGATCAACTGCCGGTGCATGTTCAACGATTGATACCGATTCCGTTAGAAACCCCTGAATTTACAATATTTAAATCCAAAAGAGAAAGGTATTTTTCCAACATAAAAATGAAATTACACATTGTTTCTAGTATGTAATCAATAGATATTTAGTTGATTAAAATTAGATATAAAAATAAATTATTCCATGAATAATTCGTACTTTTATTCACATTCCATGGCATTTATAAGCTGATTAAACTGCTCGAGATTCTAACAAATATTACTTAGAAAATTCTTTTAGTCGAAACCTTAAGAGCTTCATTTATAGTATAGGTTAAAATGTATTATGCAGGTATGTTAAAATGTAACGTGCATACCTATGACACAAAGTAAATTTTACAAGGATTCAAATGATATTTCTTATTTGCAGGTTTTATTTTCTTATAGATTAAATGTATCTCTCGATAGCATAAACGTAAAAATATAAGATAAAAAACAATAACACTAAAAATCATTGCAAAGCATTAAGAACACATTGAAATAATCAGAGACTGAAATAATGCACAGCTGTTACACAAGAATATTAATAACTCAAGAAATATTTTACATTGATGGCTGCATATATAAACAAACGTAATTATATTGCATAACACAAACTTAATTTACTTACATAAAGCCACTCTGCTTAGCTACATATTTTAGTAATTAATTTTCCGAATTAAATATTAAGTACTTTGGAATAACTACTGTACAATTATTATATTTATACAGAGATAGGGGATACGAATCAATAAAACTTTGGAAGTTCAAAATTTTAACACCTTTTGAGCTTTCTAACTTGAAACCTCCTACATGAAACAACGTACTGCTTGAAAATGTACGGCAAACCCATTTTGTGATAGTTCTTTTTCGTAAAATAATAATTATTTTCTCAAATACTGGATCTTCATCATGAAATCCAGAAACAAGACACATTCCTGTTTTATAGACGATGCCATTTTGTTCTATCTTTGCCACTGAATAAAAATCCTCATAACCTGCAAGTAATTGTATAATTTCAGTTGAGTAACTGCTTACATCAACTATCTTCCCATTTGCAACTACATCACTTTTGCCAATAGATCTTAAACATTCTAAATTATAATAGCATTGCAGTCGTTGATGTCTTTTAGCTAATGTAAGTGGCAAATTTAAATTGTTTTTTGCACTTTGGGCGACACGTTTAAAGTACAAATGCTTTGCCTCAAAACGCATAGACCAGGAAGAAGTCAGTGGACCAAATTCAAGAATAAGTTCAGGATAATGTACAAGAAAATGAAATTTAGGTTTAAGTTTAATAGTAGGAAACAACTCTTTGAAACAACTGTGATGATCTTTAATTATATCAGCTAAATACGATATGTAAGATAAATTAATCTTAGGAGTAAGTACAATAGTTACAATTTCTTTTAACAATAGCAAAAGATGACATTCGGGTTCAGATTCAGGGATGTTTGGGCCAATAAATATTGGCAAAAATCTTAAAAAGCACCACATGCGTGCAGCAGTCATTTTGATACCCATCTGAAAGTTCTCCAAAATTTCCATAGGACGGTTAGCAGCATCATGGAAACCAAATTTGGAATTTTTAATTTTATAGTTTAATTGTGTCAGCGTTATATACTTCTTAAGTATCAAGTGATTTATGATTAACCCCAGTTCAAATGGAACAACCCCTTCAAGCAAATCATGCATTGCATCAGGTGGTAACATAGTACTACAATGAAAATTCTTTAAGCAATTAAAAGGGCAGTTAACCTTTATGCCATAAATAGAGACATACTTTTTGTCAATTTTCACCAAAGACAAATGATGGTTGTACAAATCTTTTATTCGTCGTACAAATTTAGAACTTGTAAAGTGAACTTGCATTTCATCTTTTGTTGCTATACAGAAACGACAGCAACGTACATTTCCAGAAAAATTAGTAACATAGCCACCTAACTGATGAGAAGCTAAGTTATCACCCACTATAGAAACAATTCCACCCTTAACTGTACCGGGTTATACCACACAGAGTTATCCCATCAGTTTCTAATGTTTTCAGATCCTTTATCAGAGGTTCCAGAATACTGTCAAAACCAAAATGTTTTATATCTGAGGATTTACATAAAACAGCTGATTGCATATCTTTAACAGATGAACGATATTTAGATGGGATATTACACAAAGTAAAATAAAATGCAGCCAGTTTCTGTTTTCCTTGATTACCTCTTAATGGGTTAAAACACATAAATTCATCAAAATAAAATAAAATTTGTACATTAGGAAAATTCTGAAAGAGAGGATTGTTCTTAAAAATAGTTCCATCGTGTATATCCGACAGAATATTTATATCATTTTCTTTGCTACAAGTGATATGCTCCAAAACTTCACCGTTTTTACAAAATACTTGAAGGGTTTCTATTATAGGTACATACTGGTAACTTGATAATCGCCTACCAGCCTTTATCATATACTGTACAGGTTCAACAAAATTAAAATTTTCCTTCAGAAAATTCTTTTGTAGATGCTGTGACTTCATTATCTTAAATACATGATATAAATCTCTCATTTCAAAATCATTGAACAACTTTAAAACACTATTACAATTTACATTGTTTGTTTCATTTTTCAAAGTTTCAACTATAGATTGCTTAGTTAGTAAAATTGTTTCATTTTGGAGCTCATTTACATTACTTATTAATTCCAAGATGGTTGACTGAGGTAACAAAAACTTTTCCTGCATTTTCAAAATAAACAATGCAATATTTCTATTGTAGTCGCTTATTTGTATGAAATTTTCATTACATATTTCAGCACGACCAGAGATGCTAGCATGTGGCAACTCTGATGTACTTGCATTTTCAAATTGTGTAAATAACTCAGGCTTAAAATCATTTAATGCATAACAAGAGTGATGCCTTGACAAATGCGATTTAAAAGATGAAAATTTTTTGAATGTATTCCAACAATTATTTAAGGGACATGAAATAATATCATGTTTTTTAAAATGCGAAATAAATGTACATTTAAAATAAGACTTGAATCCACAAACTTTACATGTTAATTTGGAGCTTATGCTTTTAGGTTTAAACTCTTTGTGTTGATACAAATGCTTTTTAAATGCTGAAAACGTTCGAAGTGCTGCAGGACAGTTATTCAAGCCACAAAAATAATGAAAATTTGGATCATATCTATGAAAGGTTCTAACATGTGATAAATACAAACGAACATTATAGAAATTTTTATCACAATCGGTACAACGAAACATACTTTCAATATAAAATTAATAAAGATTAGAAGATAAAATATCACAACTGTAGTATTTAATATATTTCACTTTTGTAATGCAAAATAAATATATTATTCTTTTTGCACATATATAAAAATGGAGATGAAATGCGTTCTGAAGTGAAAACTTGATAAAAGTAGGCTTGAAATTAAAAGTTTTGAATTTTGCACAGAAAATCTATAAAAACATGAAAAAAAATATTTTACTTTAATGACATCTTTTGATGAAGATTCATAACTTTACTAGGTACTTTACCATTGATTTTAAAAAAAGAATGTTGTAGAAATTTAAGAGTACAAGATATTTCTTTTGGATAGCTTATATTCATAGTGTAGTAATAACATAGCAGTAACGCAACAGCCGAAGTAAAATCTCTTGGGACACTTAAAATTTCATTTTCTGCAACTACATAGAAGTAAGAGGAAGAAGCAATATGTCCAACTGAAAAAATTTTAGGAGAAACTGATTGCAGCGTTTTTTCAGCATCAGCGGAAAAAAACCTAAAAGAAAAAATTGAGGGAGATCAAATTCAATAACATTTATAAATAAAGGACTTTTTAATAACAACTTTTATTGCGAGAATAGGTCATACAACATTCTTACAAGATGGAATACCTCTACACATTACAAATCCTGTACAGCATTTTCTGTAATCGACACGTGAAAATGTCCACGCCCTGAATTCCTCTAATATGCACGAACAGCCACCAAGGTACTTACATGCTATACCTTATGACTTTTGACTATGGCTATTTTAAATCACAAGTATAAAGAAGCCAGCCAACATTCCTGGCCATATTGAAACAATTCATTTCCCATCATGCGACATGGAATTATAGCTGAACTTTCTTGTAAGAAGGACCTCTATTGCTATGACAGCCACCATACTGAGCATATGTAAGCTTAGTGGTAGTGTAAACTATACTGCATCACATTACAAATTCCTGACATAACTGAATCACTACCTGTCAATGAAATACACTCATGTCCATAAATTAAGGATAATTCGGAGTCACGCGGAAATCGAACTCTAAAATAAATATATCACCTGTAAAATCACTACACACATCTTCAAGAATCATATGCAAATTTCAGGAAGTAACCAGATGACAACGATGGTACGTCACAATGACGAGAGTGTAAGAGAGTGATATATAAGGAATACAGGCAAAGAAGTAAAATTGTTCGCAGGCGCTTTATAAGCATTTCAGTGCAATAACCGAATAGTTATGACACAAAGGACGCATTTGGATGATTTTTTACGTGGTAGAATTATCGGCCGTCTGGAATGGGGGCGTACCCAACTTTAAGTATCAGACGAACTTTGAATTGCCGAGAGTGTCATCTCCAGGCTTTGGCAACGATTCCAAGATGATGGTAATGTGAGTAGACGTTACAGCACAGGTCGCCCCAGAGTTACAACGCCGAATGAGGACCGGTATTTGGCAGTTACTGCCAAAAGAAACAGGCGGAGCACAGCCTCAGACCTGTCTCGTCAGCTCTCTTCAGCCACTGGTACGACACTTTCAAGGCAGACCGTGTACAGACGCTTAGGCCAGATTGGTCTATATGCTCGTATACCTGTCAGATGCTTTCCACATACTGCAACTCACTGTCGTCTGCGGTTAGCATGGAGTAGAGAGCATGCAATGTGGACACCGCAACAGTGGGCTTGTGTGATGTTTTCCGACGAGTCCAGGTTGAGCTTGCAGTCTGATTCTCGCCGGACTTTCATATGGAGAGCTTCAGATACCCGTTACCACTAAGAAAACATCATTGAACGACACCGTTACGGTGGTGCAGGAGTGCTCGTTTGGGGTGGAATTATTCTGGGTTCCAGAACTGACCTGCATGTTCAAATTGGAACCATGACAAGCCAAATCTGTCGGAACATCATTCTGGAACAACATGTACGTTTGTTTCGGGGCGCCATGGGCGCACAATTTGTGTTTATGTTTGACAACGCCCGTCCTCACCGTGCAAACATCGTAAGTGAATGCCTTCAATCGGAGGATATCACCCGTATGGACTGACCAGCATTCTCACCGGACTTGAATCCAGTAGAGCACGTGTGGGGCATGCTCGGCCGACGAGTTGCAGCCCGTCAACCTCCTCCTACATGTCTACCGGAACTTCGGATAGCATTGCTTTTTGAGTGGTGTAATATCCCCCAAGGTCAGATCGATAATTTGATATTCAGCATACCTAGGCGTTGTATCAACTGTATTGCATCGTCTGGGAGACGTACAATGTATTAACAATCATACTAACCATGTAATATTGGTTTTTTGTAAATAGGTTTTTTTTTTGTAATTTGCTCCAGGGAGAAAAAATCGCTAATTTTTTTAATAATATCAAACATATAGCATCTTTTTTTGCTCTTTACCTTTTGTTTAATAAATAAGCTTTACAAATAAGTCAAATTTGTTTTGCTTCTAACTCTTCCTTTGCCTGATTTTGCATTATCCTTAATTTATGGACATGAGTGTATATAACTATTCTGGCAGTATAACAGCAACCACGCTGCATATGAGCGAAAACAATTGGTCACTGGGTACTTACAAATTAGCGCAACTACCTCACGTTAAATCACCAACAGAATGTACCACACTTTGGCAACCAAACACATAGCAGTTCTACAGCATTAACAAGTCAAGAATTTTCTTGTATATTATGTTTCTTGTATTCCAAGCTCGAAGTGTTTTTACAGATAAAACAGATAAACAGAATATTTGATAACATTAGGTGATTATCCAAAATTCATTTGTATTCTCAGCAAAAAATATTTAAAAAAAAACTCAAGTCTTTCAACAAGTAATATAAAAAAAAATTCAAAGTCAATTCCTGTTTAGGTCAACAAAGAAAAAATTTATTATCTTTAGTTACTTTTTATTAACATTTTTTGTTTCTAATTTATGAAGCTGATAGTGGTCTATAATTTCACATTCTATCATCTCTGTAATGCTTCATTATTGCAAGGAATCTTTACAGTGAGTTTCGAGCAGTCCAGTCCTTCAATTAATATTCCATCTAATAATTTCATACGACTCGAGACGACATACGCTTGACCTCTTGCGAAGAGTTTTTGTCCTAGATATATTACTGCATAATCTACAGTGCTACCTTGCATCTTATATACTGTTGTTGCCCATGATAGTATTAATGATAGCATTCTTCGTTCAGGAGTACCATAGTTGAGTTTAGCGGGGAATCGCACCGATATTGGCTCGATTCTGTGTACACCATTATTGCCAAATTTTAGTTAATATTTATATAACTTTAGAACTTTGTCTTACAGTTGCTACTTATTTTTGTTAAATATTACAATCCCATTTATCACGGTCATATACTATTATTTACAAGTTGTTATAAAATTAATTTTTACACCACGTGAGAATTCCTAATAAACGGTCATTATTTGTAAGTCTTATAATATATTTAAAAACAGCATACCTTTAGTTCCGATAAACAGGAATAAGTAACTAGGAATTGACTTTAATATGGGAAAAAACTGTATTAACATCACTTAACATAACTTAAGTGTCATCCACTACAATTTTAAAAAGTGTATTTGAACTTGAGTGGATGAATAAAACGTATTTTATTAACGACTGAAAATATGAACAAGATATAGGGAGAGTGTTAGCAAATAGTAGGAATTTAAAAAGAAAAATAAAGATATTAAATAACATCAAAAACTTACTTCTTCAACAAAATACTCCAAGGGTTCTTTTAAGAGGCATGGTAAAATATAGAGACCTAAGCTGGTTTTTATGTCCAGATCAGTTTCATCAGCAGAGTGAAGAACTGCCTCAATATCAGTCTTTATTTTCGTTAACAAACCAGACCTGTGTTCCATAAACAATCCAAGTAACTTGCATCCATTTAGTACAGCGTTTTTAAAAAACGTGCCTCTCACGTTTACGGATGTCAAACGTTCAAATTCGTCAAACTGATCCTCAAGCTGGAAAAAAATTGGATATTGCTCTTTTAAGTCTTTAATGCTGATATTATTATTTATTGAACTCCTTCGAAAAGAGTATGTTAATGACATTAAGAACTTTAATTTATTTCTGTCTTGAAAAGAGGGACTCTTTTTACTTTCTTCTATCATAATCTGTCGATGCATGTCTTGGGAAATTTCATCTTCACCTTCAATATGATCAGGTGCCCAATTTACTTCACCTTTTTGTGGATTTAATTTAATTTTTTTGGGGACAACACTAGATACAGATTTTCTTTTCATCTTATTTAATTCCACCTCTAACGATGGATCATTCTGTCGCATTTTCTTTAATTTATTATTCAATTTTATTTCCCATCCACCAATTACTGATCCTATATCACTTTTAAGGTATGGAAATTTCCAAATAAGGGCATCACAAATTTGCACCCTTTCTGCTTTGTTAGGATACCGCTTGAAGTCATAAGCATAATTAGCCAAGTGACTTACAAGTTCAGAAGATTGACTCCAATTTAAATTTTTTTCTGCTTCTAAAGCTGCACGTAAAGGTTCCGAAAAATTCTGGACAGGTATTGTGACACACATTGGCCATTGAGATTTTAAATTTAAGTTAACTTTAATTTCTGAATTTTCAGTTATGCAGCATTTATGCTGGGATACCGTAAAAGTATCAGAAACATTTATAGTTTCTGAAACAACATTGTGTGCCAAGTCAATCACCTTAATTTTATTCTTTTCCTGGAGTAAAGAAATATCTTCAAAATCAACATATTCGCCGAATTCATCGTCATATTTTTGAAGAGAAAAAAAATCCCGTTTTATGTTAAATGCTGACTCAATAATTTCAATAAGTTGATGACCGTCTGCAACTTCTCTTACTTTTGATGACGATTTATACTGTATCAGGATTTTCATCTAGAGAAAAATGAAACCATAAATTCAGTTTTAGTCAGTATTTTTATTTTCATATAAAGAATGCTTTAAAAGTTTTCAATGAACAATTAGCTTATTTCCAATGTTTTCAAACCCTGGCAATGCAATAAATAATATCCAAGTACTGATAAATGTTTTGTTGTACAGATTATTTATTATTTTTGTCGATTTTTTCAAAATTCAGTCGATATTTTCAAATTTAGTACATATGTTAAGAGTTAAATATTAAAGAAGTTTATTATTTTACAATACAATTCTTTCACTCCCGTCTTGAACAGCTACCAAAAACAGTTTGCCAGATTCCCTCTCAAACCTTAAAAAAGGTCACTGCCTCTCTATTGCATGCCCCTTTATTATATTCCTCCAAATTTACTTTCATCTATTTATATCTTCCCAATACTACCTACTTTTTCCGATGACAGCTCTATATAATCTAAAATAGTTTCATTAATAAATTCTCTCCACTCCACTAATGTATTAAAAGCCAAAAAACATTCCTCTTGAATAGCTCCAGTTTTAGTCTCTCCGAGTATTTCATATGTTAAGAAAAATATTTCAGCTACCCTCAGCTTACTGTTAGAAAACCAGGACTCATATCGAATTAACTTCTACATTCCTTCCCTGTCGTAACTTTCTTACATACCCACATAAAACCATTTGACTTTTTAACCTTAAATTTCATTTTAGAATTACATTTCACACAATTTGACTTGTTAACCTTAAATTTCATTTTAGAATTACATTTCACACAATTTGACTTGTAAACCTTAAATTTCATTTTAGAATTACATTTCACACATAAAAATTTCTCCTTTATTAAACCTGCTTCCTTTAAAAAGTATAAGAATAATTGTTGATCTTGGCATAAATGAAAAATGAAGAGCCTATTCGCTACACCAAGCCTTCCTAATGTCATCCTTTCATTTGAAAACAAACTATAAATTCCCCATTAACGCTCCCTGAAGATTCTGAATAATGTTTAAAACAGACGGCATCGTAATCAGAAAATATAAGGAAATCGGAGCTAATCTTTCATAAGCGGGGTAAGTTGGCGTCAAACTATTGGGTTGGAGGAAAAGTTCTCTCGTATTTTAAATAGGCAGGTGAGTTTTCTTGTGAATAAAAAAAAAAACATCTGGCTAGTGAGTCAATCGGATTTTTTTGTTTTTTTTAGCTGCTGTATAATATAAAAGGTGCCCTTTTTTACCGTTCATCATTTACTTGTGATATAAATTGTATAACAATTTCCTCGAACTCCAAAATTGCGCCACGTTTCGAGCTCATCCCGCTTATGGAAGATTAGCCGAAATCGGAAAAAAATAAAATAAAAAAAATTAATACAACTACTTCACAGAAAAGCAATTTCTTGTTCTGCTCCAGCGAAGAAAATAGAACTTTCCGGTTTAAAATAAGCGGGAATACGACAGGGTTGCCAAAATGCAGTATTCTAGAATTTGCTGAGTCCCAGAAACACAACCGTCCGAAAAGTGTGCTAAGCCATAAAATCGGCAACAAAGTCCTATACACAAGCTGTACCAAAGAAACTCCACTCAGAATGAACTCAAAAGTTTAGCTTATACAGTACAGCCATAAATCTTCAAGCAAGCCTGCTAATGACCAGCAACAAAAAGAAATTTGAGCGGTAACCGAGTGACCACAACCAAATTGAAATCGCGCCAAATAAAAACTCTCGCCAAGTTTCGCGCTCATCCCGCTTATGGAATATTAATCGAAATCGGAATATAGTAAAATAACTTTTAAGAGAGCAGGAAAACAATCAGACATGCATACACATAAATTTGCACTATAACAATAAGGTAAATTATAACAATATATAACAATAAGATAAATAAATTGTACTAATTCTGTTTGCACCGTATATGTGATGTTCGAAATCGTTAGTCTAGCTACTAATACATCATCTCATTATTTCAAAATTAATGTTCTTAACCAGCAGAAAACAATTATTAAAAAAATTGATGGTTGGGTTATAAGAAACGTACAGTTCAATGGTCTCTACTAAACTTCTGTTTTAAGCCTCAATAAGAAACGAATACAGATAGATATTCTAAGCAAAATGTTTTGAAATGGGAATCCAAATGTATACCCTTCGGTTGCATTGCAAGGGAGGATCTAAGAAAAGTCTGAGTAGCGGTTCTATTCCTGCGTGCACATAATGCTAAATATCGGTCATCGGCGCTCGTCGTAGCATTTGCCCGTCCTTGACCAAAATCGCCATCAAAATTTTGGTTAAATTTCCAACTATGAATAGCTGTGGAAGATGTTAATTTCGCCTTTTCCGATGTAAGATTCGCGTTCCTTGATGCGAAACTATAAGTGGAATAACACCAGAAAATCCATAAATGGTTTTAACTAATTTACAAATGATATAAATCTTATTCAAAGATTTTGGGGGTACAATTTTTATTAACTTGTCAAAAATTAAATTCAGTTACGGATTTTTCTCCTAAGAATAATTACTTTATTTGGAGATGAATTTATATTAGAACAGCTTATTTTTCACAGATGAAAATTAATAGCAATGCGATTGATTGATTAGCATCTACAAACTGTGATGAAGATAATTTCTTTCCAAGGCTGCAAACTTTATCAGAATCGAAAACCCATCAAGTGCCAAACTGTGTCTAACTGAAGTAAAAAATAAAGAAATGTTTATTACTTTACATAAAAACATGTGTATTTTTATTTATGTGTCAAAGGAAAATTTAATAAAAAAAAAAGATTAAAAAAAAATCTGAAAGATTTCAGATTTTAAATTACGTCCAAAGGCGCGTTTTTTTAACGTTTCGTGTGCTACCTTTTTTTTTATTAAATATCATGTACTACGTACTCAAACCATAAAATTCATCAAAGTCTCGTGCGCTGGAGATAAAAATGTTTTTTTTTTTTTTTCCGTACAGTGTTGCCATTGCTCGCTTTGAAATCATTTAGTTTGTTAATCAGAAATTCGTTGAAATGTTACAAAACATAAAATCGATCATAAAGCAAATTTCAAATTCAAAATTAGGGCTTCCAGATGCCCATATTCGCAGTAGGATTACGTCATTCAAAATTCGATGGCTCTAGCTTTTATCACAATGCGAGAAACATGCATACATTTATGCAGATTTTTCATTTTTTTAAATTTAATGCATAGCGATAACATTTAGTGGCAACAATTTGAAAAGTGAAACGGGCATTCAGAGTGAATCGACGCAAAATCGCAAAACGAAAGTAATAGTCCTTCGGGACTAAATCCCTTTGGACTAATAAGAGAAAGCGACCAGGTTGTCATTATTTATTCTCAAGTCTTTTCCCGCTTGGTAAATTTTCTTTGAAAACTCAAAAAGGCTTCATAATACATTTACTTTTAATTTAAATAAGTAAATTAAGCAAGAAAATTAATTAAGTAAATTAAATAAGTAAATTAAATGATTAATTAGACATGTTAGAATAATTTCAAAGAAATGTCAGGCTAAGAATTTAATAGTTAGCTGTGTTTAAGTTATAGCAGTCTCTACAAACTAAGATGGTTCTACGGATAGTAATTTTTTAGTTATGTGAGACACATACGTACGTGCAGATGACACGAAAAAACCATTTTACAATTCTTTTTGAAAAAAATAGTCCATCTTTCTGTCCGTATTAGGTACGTTTAGTGTCACGTAAACAAAGCATCTAAATAGATTCGAGAGCGATGAGAATAAATATTTTCGTTGAAATATGACACACAAAATTTTTCGCAGTTACAATACTTCCTTTACATCGTACAAGGAAGTAAAAAAAAATGAAGTCTATGTTTTAATATTTAGTACAAGATTTGAGCAAATAAGTTTGAAAAATACTAGTGTCCGAAAAAAAAATGTGAGCAGTTGTAATTTGTTTAATTAATTTTTTTTTTTGTCCACTTTATAAACCAGCAGATGGCGATATATAGGAAAGCAATACGTTTCCTACAAATCATCAAAAAGAATGGATATTCCATCGCAAAAACTGCCTGAAATGGAATTGAGTGCACTTCACACGACACACGGCTCTGCCAAAGAAGTCGTCTGAGTTTCGCGCCGAAATGCGGATTGATAATTCGAATGTATTCTACGACGAGTGTTCAAAGGGTTAAAGCAGGTGGTTTATGGGGCTGCAGGCGGTCTCTCGGGAGCGACACTTGTGAAGCTCTCCTGAGTAGGGCAGCAAAAAAAACTAGGTTATGATAAATCGCAATAATGGAGGTTTGCTAGAAATTTAAATTTATCGCATGGGAGAATTTTACTGTTCTGAAGGTTATAAGATTGGTTTAAATTAAAACAATTTAATATAGCTCAAATTTGATTTAAAATGAAAAAAAAAATATATCTGAAAGGTTTCAGATTTTAAATTACGTCCGAAGGGACATTTTTTTTCAACGTTTTGTGTGTTACCTTTATTTATTAAATATCATGTTCTTCGCACTTAAACCATACAATTCAGCTCAACAGCAATATCGCAAAATAATTTTAAAATGAGCATATCCTTTAGAATTTCCGATACACAGTTCCGCGCGCTGGGGATAGAAAGTTTTTTTTTCTTTCTTTTCCCGTAGAGTGTTGCCATTGCTCGCTTTCAAATCGTTTAGTTTATTTATCAAATAATTGAGTTTGTTAATCAAAAATCAAAAACTCATTAAAGTTTTACAAAATATGAAATAGATAATAAAACAAATTCCAAATTCGGGCTTCCAGATGCGCATATTCGGGTGGAAACGTACGTTATTCAAAATTGGATGGCTCTAGGTACCGTTGTTTTAGCACGTTTGGAGAAATATACATATATTTACGCAGCTTTTTCATTATTTAATTTCTTTAAATATAATACAGAGCGATAACATTTGGTGGCAACAATTTGAAAAGTGAATCGGGCATTTATAGTGAATCAACACAAATCGCAAAAAGAAAATAATAGTCCTTCAGGAAAAAGGCCCCTTTGGACTAATAATATGTTCTCCTGTAGCTTTTTAGCTTCAGATTTTGAAATTTTAAAAAATATTTGCGCAATTTTCACCTATGTGTCTGTTCACAGAACGATGTTCCCTAAATTTTTAACTGGATTCGTTCATGTTGTAATTGCTTTCGTCTTGTTTTCTTTAATCAACAAAAAGAAATTCTCGCAAATACCTACGAAAGTCAAGCCGAATCTTTTCCTTCTAACTGTTGAACTTTCTACCAGCATAATATAAGAGCCGTCAGTTACAGTAAAACAAACACAAACTTACATTCAATCTTAAGATTTCGCCTATTTTGCTGCACGTTCAACTACTCTTATTATTTATTTATGACTAGACACTCGAAGAGGACCCTAGACAACAATAGACGAGGTTCAAGTTACAGGGATCTAGAAATGAAGAATATCTTATTGGATATTGTAATGATAAAATTACTATGCAATCTTATTAAAATGTACTTCTTTTACTTACTAAATGTTTTTCAAAACATAGATAAACGATAATAATAATATCATAAAGGAAAAAATTCAATTTTATATTTATTTTCTACTTGAAATCAGAAGTTTGGTACTTGCAACACATTTTTTATTTGTTATATTTTCTTATTCAAATACAGTGTCTCACAAAAGGGATGGGACACTTGTGCTTTACAAAAGGCAACTGTAGTAAAATAAATTAAAAAAACATGTAAAAAGTTTTGTAGATGTGTTTCATACTTAAATTTAGCAACAATTATTAAACATACAATTTCTCAAAATATTAAAATATTAATTTAATAAAAATACAATTGTTTAATACGGAGCAAAAAATGGCTCACATAAGTGATGGGACACTTACTTTTCCATCAAATATTTATCCAAAAAATTTTACGTTTTAAAAGATTTTAACATTTTGTTGGATTTCCTTTTACTTTTAAAACATGATTTAATGTTCTTGGGATGGATTCGACTCATTTTTTTTTGTGATTTCTGGAGTGATTTTACCTCATTCTTCTTGAAGCACCGATTTTAATTGTTGTTTTGAAGAAATGGTGTGTTTGCGAATTCTTGATTCCAATTCTTGCCAAATATTCTGTATGGGATTTAAGTCTGGAGATTGTGGAGGTGTTTTTATTATTTCAGGACAGTTATACAGCAGCCAGAGTCTAACGTTCAAAGCAGTGTGCTTGGGATCATTGTCCTGGTAGAATTTAAAATCGTTATGAAGGTTCAATTTTCGTGCTGAAGATTACAAATTTTGATTTAATATGCCAATATATTTGTACTGATCCATTATACTGTCAATAAAAACAAGATTACCAACTCCAGCGGACGACATACACCCCCATACCATAACTTCTCCTCCATCATGCTTTACTGTTGGCACCAAGTTCTGTTTGCGAAATTCTTGCCTGGGTTTTCTCCACACCAAGATTCTACCGTGACAACCAAATACATTAAATTTACTCTCATCAGCAAATATAACTTCATTCCAGTAAGCAGAATTCTTATTTATGTTGGATTTTGCGAAAGCCAGTCTCAGTTTTCTGTTCTTTTCACTTCCGAATAATTTTTTCCTGGCTGCTCTACCGTGATATCCAGTAGATCGAATTACTCTTCTAATAGTTTCAGGATTAACAATTACTCCATATAATGCTTGTAAATCAGCAGCAACTTTGGGAGCACTCATTCTTGGATTTTTTTTAATATTTCGAACGATAATTCGCTTTATTCCATTGGATAGCTTTGATGGTCGGCCAGGTCTTCTTTTATCCTGAATCATATTATAAGGTATATCTCCCACATTCTTAGCGTGCCTTCGTGGTGTAATGGTCAGTACACTGAGCCGGTATTTCAGAGGTCCGTGGTTCGATTACCGGCGAAGGCCTTGCATATTTTTCATGACTCCTGCTTCGAAATTAACCTAATGTCTCTACACTGGCGCCCGAACTAAAAGGGTTGTGGATGATGACTCTCCACACCCAGGATTTGGCGACTAGGTCCCCTAAAACCCTAGTCGCCCTTTAAAAAGGGGAGTATATAAGGTATATCTCCCACATTCTTAGCGTGCCTTCGTGGTGTAATGGTCAGCACACTGAGCCGGTATTTCAGAGGTCTGTGGTTCGATTCCCGGCGAAGGCCTTGCATATTTTTCATGACTCCTGCTTCGAAATTAACCTAATGTCTCTACAATATGATTCTTTTTGTATTGTTTAATGATATCGAAAACTGTTCAATGACTCAAGTTAATTGTTTCAGCAGTTTCCTAATAGATTTTCCACGTTCAATATGCAAATTAATAACTAATTTTCGAATTTCAGGCAAAGTTTGTTTTCGTTTAGCATTCATGGCTGCACAGAGCTAAAAAAAAAACAAAGATTCCAAAACAAACTGGACAAAAATAATGCAGGTGATTTTATAAATTATTGCAAATTGCTTTTGAGTAAAATAAAAACCCCAAAAAATATTTTTATTGCTTACTTCAGACGATTTTTGCTGCATAGTCTAATGGTGTCCCATCACTTATGTGAGCCATTTTTTGCTCCGTTCTAAACAATTGTATTTTTATTAAATTAATATTTTAATATTTTGAGAAAATGTATGTTATGTAATAATTGTTACTAAATTTAAGTATGAAACACACCCACAAAAAATCTTTACATGTTTTTTCAATTTATTTTATTACAGTTTCCTTTTGTAAAGCACAAGTGTTCCATCACTTTTGTGAGACACTGTATATTGAACAAGAAAACTCATTATTAATTTCTTAGACTGACATTTCTTTGAAATAATTCTACGTGTTTAATTAAACTAATATTAACTAATAATTCTACGTGCTTTAATTTTAAACTAAAAAATAAAAATAATTATGAAAACTTTCTAAGTTTCCTGAAAATATTTATTAACTGAGACAAAATTTGAGAATAAATAATGGCAACATTTCTCTAATTTATTAAATTCTTCTTCGAAGTATAAATAAAAAAATTTGATGTAGATACCAGATGACTTACTTGTACGGTCTATTAAATTATACACACTTTTTGCTGCATTCATTTAAATTTATTTCCTCAAATTTCATTAGCGAAATATATTATATAACATTCAATTAATTCAGTTCTCATTTCATAACAAGGCAAAAATGCATAAAAACTCAAAATATCTTCATTAAAGCCTGTAAGTATAAAAAGATATAAAACACGAAATACAAAGTTAATTTTTTTTTTTTTTTTTTTTTTTTTTTTTTTTACAGTTAAAATTAGAGTTTCTATGCAAAACAAACAATTCGGCCAGCGAGCAAGAAGAGAGATTTTTCAGTAAAAGGAATAAAGTAAACTTCTAAACTGAACTTTTGGTCACATACGGCAGAAAGACACTTCAGTTGGTGCACCTATTGACCTAATTCACTATTCTATTAATAGTTTCAAATGTAAACAAATGGCGGCCTTGTTAGCCCTAACGCCACTTAAATTTTAAATTGTTGATGATTCTGCAACTATGATAATTTAAGTAACATGCTTCTTAACTTAAGTCATAAAAACCTTAATCGGAACATAAGAACAACATAATTCAATCCCTTTTAAAGCAAAAAATGCACAATTTACCAGCATATAAGAATAAAAGAACTGAGCTTATCCAGCCAGATAACAGAATGGCGGTGTATAATTGGGGAATCGCCTTGCTTTGATTCCAATTTACTTTAGACGCTTTAAGTTTATTTTACTTCAGTTTTCAGTCCTGCAGCTAAAGCGCAGAACGGGTCTAAAAATTGGCTGTTTATTTTTGCATCTTATTAAGTTTCTTACATATATAGTTCTTTATATATATTGATTGAATTCCTCTTCTGCTTATATATATATATATATATATATAT
>KK121459.1:150416-181668 GCA_000611955.2 Stegodyphus mimosarum
GCACTGCGTCATTTCTAGATTGATCCATGCCATATGGCACTTACATAATTCTGATGATGTAAATGGAACTAAAAGTCAAGTAACCAATAATAATTTTACAGAAGTATTAACTATCCAATCAAAATGCATTGTAAACCAAAACTAACTCAGTCTGAATTGGGATTTCACCCTGAACGTAATGCACTTGCTCTTTACGCTTCTGTCTAGTTGGACTGCTGTCTGCTGCTTTCTTCTTTCTTACTGAAAATTAATTTAAAATGTGAGCTATTTTGGAATAGGCACATTTCGTGTGCCAAGTTGATTGTGGCCACAACAAGCGGAAATAAAAAATGAAGATTTAATCTGCCTTCGCCTCCAATTTCCTATTCGTTATGGATCAACACTTCTACGACGTTAAAATTCCTGCTCGTCATTTACTTCAGACTTTTTTTTTTATTATTTCATATATATATATAAATCTTATATATATATTGATTGAATATCTCCTCTGCTTATATATATATATATTGATTGAATTCCTCTTCTTTTATATTCTTTAAATTTCATTGATTTTTTTAATTAGGGTATTACTTGTTTAAGTATTTTAGTTTTATTGAAGTCTTTTTTTACATTTATAGGATTTTATGAAATTTACTACTCAGGAATTTCAATTTTGGGTCTTTTTGAAAAATTGGTTCTAAATTTCTTACTTTAATTCTTATATATATAGTTTTGGTTCGGCCGATTGCAACCAAAATGGAAGGTGCAAACTACATCTTATGGTATTAGAACAGTCTCATATACGAAATTTTACTCGTTTTTGAGTTATTCGAGATACGTACATACGTCACGAAAATATTCTCTTCTGAATCCGTTTTAAATCCATTTTACAATTCGTTCTGGGAAAAAGTGGCCTTTACTTTGCCCGTAAGTACAAATGTCAGGCCAAAACATCGTTCAAATGGATTCGATAGCGGCCAAAATGTATATTTTCGTTGAAATATGACGCACGAAATTTTTCGCGATTGCTATACTTCCTTTATTTCGTGCAAGGAAGCAAAAATAGAGGTTTGTATGTCAATAATAATAAACTTCTTTAGCTCTTACTACATTTCAAACTTGACTGCTTTTCAATTGTGATAAAGTTTGTCGTGTTGGGGAGAAATTACAAAAAAATGGTTTTATCACGGATTATACGTGCTTATTAATTAATCGGATTCATTAGTTTTCAACTCTGAACAAAAGCTGTTCATATCTAAATGTATTCACGAGCAAAATGATTTTATTCTTCATGCCAAAATTCGTAACTGAGAGTATTTATTTTTGACAAAATTAAAAAATGTTTTAATAAAATAAGATTTAAATTACGTCCAAAGAGGCGCTTTTTTTAGCATTTTGTGTGTTACCTTTATTTATTAAATATGATGTTCTTAGCACTTAAATTGTAAACTTCAATTCAACAGCAATATCGAAAAATAATTTTAAAAATGAGTATATCCTTAGAATTTCCGATACACATCTCGCGCGCTGGAGATAAAAATGTTTTTTCTGTACAACGTTGCCACGGCTCGTTTTGAAATCCTCGAGTTTGTTAATCAAAAATTCGTTAAAGTGTTACAAAATATGAAATCGATAATAGAACAAATTCCAAATATGAGCTTCCAGATGCCCATGTTCTACGTTATTCAAAATTTGATAGCTCTAGGTACCGTTGTTTTATCACAATGCCAGAAATATAGATAAATTTATGCAGATTCTTCATTATTTAATTTATTTAAATATAATACTGGGCTGTAATATTTGGTGGCAACAGTTTGAGAAGTGAATCAACGCAAAACGGCAAAACGAAATTAATAGTTCTTCTGCTGAAAATTCGCAACTTTAAATCTTTGAATAAGATTTATTTATTTATTTTTGAGAAAATTAAAGAAAAGTTAATAAAATTTGCAACTTTAGATCTTGGAATAAGATTTATATCACACTGTAAATTAATTAGTTCCATAGATTTCTGGTGTGTTTGTTTAAGAAATAATATTTGTTTTTAATGGAAGTTAATGGAAGAAATAATATTAATTCGAGCTTCAAATAACTAAAATCTTGAAATATTTACAACACCCATCTGTAAAAAAATACATAAGTGAAATGTCTTTGCGGGGCATAAAGTTGCTTCGGGGATCGCGGGGCGCCATTTTGAGACCACTGCTTTAGACTTGAATTCCGTCTCTAAGCTTTTTCATTCGACAAATGCTAATTTCCCGCTGCGTTTTCATTAAACGACACGATCAGCAAAGCTATTTGTTTAAAGTCTTCTTTTATTACTGTGCCATATCCGCAGGGATTGCCAGAACATAGAATTTTATGCTTAATAACTTGTTCTACGTCACTTGACCCTTGTTAGTACTCCTGAAGCGATATGAGAAATCGAATGAAAAAAGAAAAAAAACTTCGCAAACGTTCGAATATTTGTTCTAGCCCATATGTGACTCATATGAGTTTGGCTATATCCTAGGGGGCTGATATCTCACCCCCCTTTTTTTTTAGATTCCACTCTTCTTTATTTCGTTTTCGGATGCAGTAACGACAGGTCACGTGTCAGGATGAATGTCGCCTACAAAGCCCGCCAACTCTCGCCAACCTAATGAGCGGTTCGGCTATGGGCACCCTGTTGGGGTGCATCATGCAGCATTTTTCTCAACTCCCCTTTTTACAGAACTTTCGTATTCATTTCTCTCTTCGCGGAGGAACTCCCTCAACTTTTTTTTCGCACGCTTGTGATCTGCAGCGCCCCTAGTCTTTCCAAAGTTAAATATCACGTTCGAAAAGAGGCGTGTTTTCGTAACATGTGCAAAAATTAGCGAATACGCCCCCCGATGTGACTTTTTGATAACTAAATTCCCATCTTTTAGAAACGGAACTAAGAGCACGTACTGCATTGGGGGAGGGGGGAGGCTGAGAGAAGGAATCATTATCGGTCCAATGAATTCGCTCTTTAAATAGAATTTTTGTAGACTATTTAAATAAAATAATTTTAAATAAAAATAATTTGAAATTAATGTAATTTTACTTAACTAAATTATTTTTTTGCATAGTATTTGAAAAAAAATTAATCAATAGAATATAATAAATAATTTATATATCGTATATTCTAGGGTATAACGCCCACCAGTGTATAATGCTCACCTGTAATTTCAAACTATATTTATTAATTCTTTGGTATATTCGCCGTATAACGCGCATCCTTTTCGTTACGAGGAAACACGAATGATACATGTGCGATGCTAAGATTTTTCGCAGGCTTTCGAACAATGGTATTTTGAATTCACACGCTATAAGGAGAACAATATGTGTTCGGAGGTAAATAATTCTGCTAAGAAGGTTGGTTATGTTCAATGCAGGTGTGCACAAGAGTGTTATTCTAGGGTTTCGACAAAAAGGGGGACAAAGTTTGCGATACGAATGTACTTCCGACCCGAATGAATATGCGAAATTAGTAGTTCAGACGTTTTCTATTTCTATAATCATTTGAAGCTGTGATTTTGAAGTGAACATAAATCGTATTTCCTTTAGTTGAAATACAATAGATCTAGTGTTCCCTTCAGCAGTAAGTATGGCTTCTGACAAATGAAACAAACATAATCATGATAGTTTCAAATGTTAAATCATTCAGTTTGCGAAAAGAAAAGAGAAATTGGGTTGCTTCGAGGATATTTGGTACTGATGAAAGTTTAATATGTGAATAGAAGAAAACTGATATCATAGTAATTAATATACCAAAAAAATGAATGTGCTTTGCAGAAAGGAGCAAAGGAGCAATGAAATGGCGTGTCTTAGAAGAAAGTACAGCGAACTTGGTCCTACAAAATCGCCAGTAATAACATTTAAGTACATGTAGAAATCAAATTTTTGTATGCTCAATCTTTCCTTATTTTTATATTTCCCGTATAACGCGCACTCGCAAATTTCCATCTCATTTTTTTACTTCCTTGTGTCAGGACTACTGTCCCTTCTAGTTGATTTTACAAACGTAACTGGAGTCCTGAATAAGAACACGCAGCTTACTCAAAGCTATGTTCGTGTGTGCGGGGAACAGACAACACAAATAAGAAGGGGTTAACTTTACCCTTTATTTCTCACAGCGTACAGATGCTCCAGCACTTCGGGATACAAAGATCAATACTGTTGGTCTAAAACGTAGAAAATAAGAAATAAACTAACTGAACCAAAAAAGAACTAAGATACTTTACGGAGAGTAGTAACGCGAAGATTGGCCTTTTAATAGTGAGCAGAATGCAAAGGCTACAATACGTCTTGAAATATAAGCGAGAACTAAGATCTGACTTTAAAGGCAGAGATAAAAAGCACACGCGTGGTAAAGGCAGCGAGAAATCTCTCTTTTCCTCTTCTTACTTTTGGTTAAAAGCTAAGTCTTATATACTTTTACAGTTTGCAGTCTCAATTGCATAGAATCTATTCGCGCTTATTCTGCCTGGAAATGGAAAATAAGAGAAGATAGTAAAGGTTTAAAATAAAATAAACCTTAGTAAAACTTAAATTTTTACACTTGTACGAAGTAAAGTAGGTACTGTAATCACGAAAAATTCCGGGTACCATATTTGAAAGAAAATATCCATTTTGTCCTCTATCGAATGCAATTTAACGATGTTTTTGCGTGACATCTGTACGTAAGGAGAGAATAAACGACTCTTTTTCCCCAAACGAATTTAAAAACTGATTTAAAATGGATTCAGAAGAGATTTTTTTCGTGGCGTCTGTGCATACGTAAGTATGTATATATCTTCCATAACTCAAAAACGAGTCGCCTCAGAACGTTTAAATTTTGTATATGGGACTGGTATATATATATATATATATAAATTATAAAAAGAAAACTCTCCATATTACATCTCCAAGCAACGGAAATTCAATTTAAAAACATCATTGAAAAGGTATTTTTCAGAATTAAAAAAAATATATATATATAGAATTTTCAGTCCTTCTTGCTTTAAACGCAGTTAAGGAAAAACTAAATCACAAAAATGCCAAAATCAAAAGTAAACTTTTTAAGTATTGAAAAACCAGTTATTGTTATTGATAGCAGATTAATTGACTTATCCAGGGGATAAACCAATCTACCATCGATTAGCAGTAACTAAAATAAGAGAGAGTGTTTCATCTTACTTCCAAGTAAGCGTCAAATTATTTGCTAGATTCAAATCACTAATTGATACTCAATTAAAATAAAGATATTAGGCACTAAAACAAAAGAATTCTGTTAAAAAGCAAATAATCTTCAAGATTAAAATTTTTCACTAAGAACACAATTAATCGGAACGAGATGCTTACTTTAGAAGACATATTCCCTACAGTCTCTTTTCATTTGTGTTACAAAAGTAGAAACAAAAGTATATTCAAGAACAAATTTTAAAAAATCATAAGACGATTAAAAGAAAATTAAAAGAAATAATCCAAAAAATTAAAGTTAAAAACTATAGTGAAAAAGAAATTTAAAAATCAAACTAGTAAGCAAAAATTAACCAATTTGCCTTAAAATTTTAAAACCAAATGACTGGAATGCAAGTACGTATTAAGAGATGGAAGCAAAAGGGTTGTCGTAATAAGTAGTTTTCTACTGAAGAAAGTTTAGCCTAAATTGGCGGCAAAATTACAAAGTTTCTTGGAGATATAACACACAGAGAGTAGGCTGTTATTAAAATAGTGCTAAAGCTGCTATATAATTTTTAGAAGTAGTACAAGAACGTGAGAGACCTATTTGGTCAAAAATTTTGAGCTTTCAGCTGCAAAATTAAATTTAAAGATAAGCAAAAGTAGTAAAATTCTAAAAGCAATCGCCCAAAAGTAAATTTGATACCTACGTTCCAGAGTTTAAAAAACTTGAACAAAAAATAATTAATAAAAAGTAAAAGTAATTGCAAAAAAAATAAAAAAAAAAAGTAAATGTTGGTATTGAAGAAATTCAACGTTAAAAAAAATATTAAACACGTAAATAATTAAAAACCGTTTTAAGCACAAGCTAAATTAAAAATAAAATACCAGAATAATTTACAAAGAGTGGCAGTAAATGGTAATTTATCCTAACTCGAGTTTGTCACGGACTTATCAAGTGAAAAGGCACAACAATCTCATGCACAGCTAAACTCCATTACGCGTTTCGTCAAACGACAATAATTGAAACAGAAGCGAAAAAACCATTAATAGAAAAAAATCTACACAATACAGTTGGTCTCAATTCTTGTCGTTTCTTTCCCCGACGCCGCTGCCATAAATTTAAAATCTATACACTACTGAAAAAAACTATACGAAAAGCTTAGTAAGGTGAATGTACAAATAAACATTAAAAGCCAATTAGGCGTTAGTAAAAAATTACGTAATTTTAAGAGAGATCCGAATGATCTAGAAGATTTAAACTTAAAAGCGGAAAAAAATTAAATTAAAACACAAGTGTCTTGCTAAGACCAATTACATTAAAAGGTGTAAGAAAATGAACTAACCTGGAACCTAAGCAGTAGCTGCTACAAAATGATATATATCAGTAAAGACATAAAGTAAGAAATTTAGAACTACTATTTCACGAAGAAGAAAATTAAGATTCATAATTAATAAATTTCAAATATATACGTACATGTGTTGGTAAATTGCGCATTTTCTGCTTTGATTGAATTACGTTGTTCTTATCTTCCGGTTAAGGGTTTTATGCCTTTAATTAACTTCCACGCAATACTTGTTGAATTATCAACTATTTAAAAGTTGTTTAAGTGCGGCTAAGCCTACTTTTTTTTTACCATAGCAGCCATATTTGTTTACAGTTGAAACTTCGCAGAATAGTGGATTTGTTGCTAATCTAGAGAAACTAAGTTTCGCATGAACAAAAACAACGTCTTCTTTTATTATAGGGAATTATCGTTCAAGTTATTAAATTATCCCATGTGTTGACTCAGTAGTCAACACATGGGATAATTTAGCGTCCTCAACAAATTAAGTCGTTTCTACATCTTCAGTGTCTTTTTGCCAAGTGAGACCAAAAGTAAACTCTCACCTTTGTGCTCCAAAAAATCTGCCTTCGAGCCCGCTGGTCGAAATGATTGTTTTGGCGTAGAAACTTTAGTTTTAATTGTAAAAGTCGTGCTTTACATTTTTTAACTGCATTTATGTTTTATATTTTTCTATATTTTTAAATTTTTAATAATGATATTTTGAGGTTCCATGTATTTTTGCCTTGACGCGAAGGGAGAACTGAATTAGTTGAATGAGAAATATATCTCTAATGAAATTCGGGGAAGCAAGTTCAAATGAAATGCAGGAAAAAATGCATGTAATTTAATATTACGTACTAGAAAGTGAGGTGGTGTACACATCAGATTGTTGTATTAGAAGTAAGCGATATGCACCGGAATATGGGGCATCTACAGGGTTGCTAAAACTAAACTCAGTGGCGCAACAGCCCTAGTGGGCATTGCCCTTTTTTTCCTTTCCTGACCTTTGAGCCCCGGAATGCATCAGCATATGCCGTGGACAAGTAGTCAGCTTTTCGCAGGACCCTCCGGTGTTTTCTACCCAAGCGAAATTGGTACTCATTTTATCGACCCACTTAAAGGATGAAAGGCTGAGTCAAACTTGCCCAGCCCGATGATCGAACCCCGCACCTGTGGTGCAGCTGCGCGCACTTCGCCACTGGAGCGGGCTGCAGTCAAAGCAAAATTTGTAAGTCCTATGTACCCCTGAAAAAAATTCATAAATAATTTTTTATGCCGAAACAGGAAGCAAAAACTTTTTACACTTCAGGTTAATAGATATGACATCAATGATTTAAATTTAAGATAATGTAACAACTTTTTCTTAATATCAATTAAAAAAATTAATGTGGCAATAATCAATTTTCCTAACTTAAAACAAAAACGTTGCCAACAGCAGCTATTTATTTAAAATACTGACATTAATGAGCAATTTTCGACATACAATGATGTCACACGCAATCGCGTGCTTTCTTCAACGTCAGAATATGACCTTATATAATTTTGTAAACTGTATAATATGTTTAAAGCTTGGCAATGCTATTTTTATTTCGTATTTTGTAAAACTTTAAAAAAAATTCTATGAACAAACTCTAGAATTTGAAAGCGAGCAGTGGCAACACTTTCCGAAATAAAGCGTTTTTATTTCCAACCCGCGAGACTGTTGCCACTCGGAGAAATCAGAGAGAAAATTAGTGTTTTCAGAGATTTTTTTATTAATATCTCCGCTAATTAAAGTCGTACGAAGATGAGAATAATCGAAATGGCTTCCCACAAAATTTTTGCAGGTGCTTCTCACGAAATTCCACTCGCCGCCGATCCGGAGAAGATAATGCACAAACAAACAGTCAGAAGAGCACAGATTTGAATAGTATACGTATAATAAAACAAAATAATACTCAATTATATCATTTCTGTTCTTTCTCTTAGCTGAAGGTTTCGCGTAGAAATTTTATAAGATTTTGTACGATTCAATTATAGTTACTTAATCACTAAGAAAAAAGCACACAATTTTCAGACGAATATACAACTAACACATTCGATTTGGGGGATGAGAAGATTTGAAAAGCAGTTCTGGACCACAAGATTTTAATTTCGACACCCCTTTACTACGGACATCACACTTTTATCGTATCAGAACTTTTCCTCGTGCAACAAAGATGAAAGTATTTATATATTCTGAGCGGAATTAAATTTCCAATAAAATTATTAATGTCTCTTCATGCCGGATTACAGTTTGTAAGGGGGAAAAAAGGAAAAAAAAAGACAGTTCTTTTCTTTAACTGAAACATCTCTCAGAAGCATTCAAATCCCTATTATAGTGCCAAAAAAAATTCTAGGCCAGCTGGAAACTATTACATTTCAATATAGAACTTCTGTTGTTTAGAATTCTTCTTCTCAACACTGGACAAATATTTGGAAAGTTAAATCTACCATTTTGAAAGCATAAGACAGCTACTATTTGAACTATACTACTATTATATTACTACTATTTGGAAAGCACCAACTACTTTTTGGAAAGTTAAATATTCTTCTCAGCATAGGACAACTAGTATTTGGAAAGTTCAATCTACTATTTTGAACGCCTAGGAAGCTACTATTTGGACTATACTAGTATTAGATTATACTATTTGGAAAGCACAGAACTACTGTTTAGAAAGTTAAATCTTCTCAGTATAAGACAGCTACTATTTGTAAACTTTAGTATACCACTTTGAAAGCGCAGGACAGATAGTTCTTGGATTATACCACTATTACATTACTAATATTTGGAAACCGCAGAATAGCTACTATATGGAAAGTAAAAATCTTCTTCTCAACATAGGAAAACTACTATTTGGAGAGTTAAATCTACTGTTTTGAAAGCAAAGGACAGCTATTATTTGGACAATACTACTATTAAATTACTACTGTTTGGAAAGCATAGGGCAACTACTGTTTGAAAGGTTAAATCTTCTTTTCGGTATAGGACAAGTAGTATTTGAAAACATAAATCTTTTTCTCAGCATAGGACAACTGCTATTTGAAAAGTTAAATCTGCTGTTTTGAAAGCAAAGGACAGCTATTATTTGGACAATACTACTATTAAATTACTACTGTTTGGAAAGCATAAGGCAATTACTGTTTGGAAGGTTAAATCTTCTTCTCAGTATAGGACAAGTAGTATTTGAAAACATATATCTTTTTCTCAGCAAAGGACAACTGCTATTTGAAAAGTTAAATCTACTGTTTTGAAAGCAAAGGGCAGCTATTATTTGGACAATACTACTATTAAATTACTACTGTTTGGAAAGCATAGGGCAACTACTGTTTGGAAGGTTAAATCTTCTTTTCGGTATAGGACAAGTAGTATTTGAAAACATAAATCTTTTTCTCAGCATAGGACAACTGCTATTTGAAAAGTTAAATCTGCTGTTTTGAAAGCAAAGGACAGCTATTATTTGGACAATACTACTATTAAATTACTACTGTTTGGAAAGCATAAGGCAATTACTGTTTGGAAGGTTAAATCTTCTTCTCAGTATAGGACAAGTAGTATTTGAAAACATATATCTTTTTCTCAGCAAAGGACAACTGCTATTTGAAAAGTTAAATCTACTGTTTTGAAAGCAAAGGGCAGCTATTATTTGGACAATACTACCAGTATTTGAAAACATATATCTTTTTCTCAGCAAAGGACAACTGTTATTTGAAAAGTTAAATCTACTGTTTTGAAAGCAAAGGGCAGCTATTATTTGGACAATACTACTATTAAATTACTACTGTTTGGAAAGCATAGGGCAACTACTGTTTGGAAGGTTAAATCTTCTTTTCAGTATAGGACAAGTAGTATTTGAAAACATAAATCTTTTTCTCAGCATAGGAGAACTGCTATTTGAAAAGTTAAATGCTGTTTTGAAAGCAAAGGACAGCTATTACTTGGACAATACTACTATTAAATTACTACTGTTTGGAAAGTATAGGGCAACTACTGTTTGGAAGGTTAAATCTTCTTCTCAGTATAGGACAAGTAGTATTTGAAAACATAAATCTTTTTCTCAGCATAGGACAACTGCTATTTGAAAAGTTAAATCTGCTGTTTTGAAAGCAAAGGACAGCTATTACTTGGACAATACTACTATTAAATTACTACTGCTTGGAAAGCGTAGGGCAACTACTGTTTGGAAGGTTAAATCTTCTTCTCAGTATAGGACAAATAGTATTTGAAAACATAAATCTTTTTCTCAGCATAGGAGAACTGCTATTTGGAAAGTCAAATCTACTATTTTAAAAGCATAGGACAGCTACTAGTTGAACTACACTACTATTGTATTGCCACTACTTGGGAAGTACAGGAGAACTACTGTTTGGAAACTTAAATCTATTTAAAAGCTTAGAGCAGCTACTACTTGGACTACACTACTATTACATTATTACTATTTAGAAACCACAAGGCAACTACTATTTGAAAAGTTAAAACTTCTTATCAGCATAGGACAACTTTTATTTGGAGAGTTAAATCTACTGTTTTGAAAGCATAGGACAGCTACTATTTGGCCTGTACTATTATTACATTACTACTATTTAGAAAGCACAGGACAACTACGGTTTGGAAAGTTAAATATTCTTCTCAGAATAGGAGAAAGACTATTTGGAAGGTTAAATCTACTGTTTTGAAAGCACAGGACAGCTACTGTTTGGAAAGTTAAATAATCATCTCAGAATAGGAGAACAACTATTTGGAAAGTTAAATCTAATTTGAAAGCATAGAGCAGCTAGTATTTGGACTACACTGCTATTACATTACTATTATTTAGAAACCACAAGACAACTACTATTTGGAAAGTTAAATCTACTATTTTAGCAGCAGAGGATAACTACTATTTGGACTATACTAGTATTACGCTACTACTATTTGGAAATCGAAGGACAACTACTATTTGGAAAGTTAAATATACCATTTTGAAAGCACAGGACAGCTACTATTTGAGCTATAATATTATTACATAACTACTGTTTGGAAAGCAGGGGACAAATGCTGTTTGGAAAGTTAAATATTCTTCTCAGAATATTAAAACTACTTTTTGGAAAGTTAAATCTACTGTTTTGACAACAGAGGATAACTATTATTTGGACTATACTATCATTACATTACTAATATTTGGAAAGCACAGGACAACTACTGTTTGGAAGTTTAAATCTTTTTTTCAGTATAGGAAAAGTAGTATTTGGGAAGTTAAACGTGCTATTTTGAAAGCATAGCACAGCTACTACTTTGACTATACTATTATTACATTGTTACTATTTGGAAACCACAGGACAACTACTGTTTGGAAAGTTATAAGGTATATCTCCCACATTCTTAGCGTGCCTTCGTGGTGTAATGGTCAGCACACTGAGCCGGTATTTCAGAGGTCCGTGGTTCGATCCCCGGCGAAGGCATTGCATATTTTTCATGTCTCCTGCTTCCAAAAATACCTAATGTCTCTACAAAGTTAAATCTTCTTCTCAGCATAGGACAACTATTATTTGGGAAGTTAAATCTACTATTTGGAAAGTATAGGACAACTACAGTTTAGAAATGCAGGATTACATTAGCACTATTTTGAAAGCACAAAATAACTACTATTTGTAAACTTAAATCTTCTTCTCAGCACAGGACAACTACTGCTTAGAAAACTTATTTCTACAACAGCGGAGAACCATGCTTCTCCATTTTCAGAACAGAAGAGAATTTGCTTCGTCGTAGATAAAGAGAATCTGCGTTATTTAGATGTTTGTATAAGCTCCTGAACTGTAAGCGCTGTTAATTATGTGGTTCAAAACGTACTCATTGTGTCAAAACAGATCATTTCAAAGTGATTGAAACAAATTGTGATGCCATTCTAATAAACGGTATACATAATCTGACACGTAAGAGAGGAAGCTGGTTGTGTCATACAATTAAGTAAAAGTTGGTTTCACACCCATGGGCACGAAACGGAATAAAATATTCTCAGGTTTTTAGCGCACTAGTTTGTGGCAGTTGGCGATCATTTGGCGATATTTTATTCTGATCCCTAACTGATCTGATTTATTTTGATTATTGTAACTGCATCTGTCTCTATTTAGTTCTAATGTGTGTGTCTTCCAGCAATTTCGAATAACCGAGGGTGCTAGAAATTTCTCGGCGGACGAGGGAAAACTATATAAGACAGGAGAGAGCATCAGATTTAAGTTTCCACACCTGCAATCCTGTCCTCCCGTCCCACTCTTGCGTCTCATCAGTCCATGCGTTCGTTAGAGCACCGACCTTGTGACAGCCGAAGTAAAATTTGCGAACTCTCAAGTTAATCAACTGTATTCAGTTGATTAACTTGGATTATTCAGTTGATTCAGCGGAACTTGGAACAGTTATGAGCTCAATTCAAAGTTTAACTCATAGTATTGAGAGATCACAGTGCGAGCTTACGCATTTGAGGCCCTTTGCATTGTCTCTTGTTTAACCTTCTTAGTAATTTGAAGTGGTAACTACTGATGATGCTGTACCATAGTGAGAATAGCTGCACGATTATTTCTGTGTGTAAAGTTCCAGAGCTATAAAGGTGTTTGTATTTATTTATTTACCTCAAAAATACATTTCATCAAACTATCATCGCTTCTGTGGGTATTCAATGCATTATGATGTAGAGACTTATCTTCTTTGGAAGCAAAAACCAATCTGAGACTCAAGCTGAAGCGTAAGCGACTGATTGCTTTGTTCAATAAGAAGGGCACAAAAGACCCTTTTATTGAAACTCAGAATTTAACAGAAGACACTTCATGTGCTTACAAAACCAGCCAGCATTTATGGCGCAACTCAAAAGTAATGAATTCAAATTTTAACTAAGTTAAATGGTAAGTTAGCCAAAGGCTACACAGAATGAAATAAAGCCTAAGTGGGCTCAAACCTAACACCGGCGTCACAAGCCATATAACGGCAAGAATAACGTAAAGCCCCGTTCACACCAACGCGGTCACGCGTTCGGGCGTAAAGCGTTGCCCAGTCAGAAGCGAGCTCAGAGGCGGCATTTTCCGGACGAACGGAGAACGCGTGAGTTGACTTAACTTCAACTTTTCGACGCTTCACGCGTGAGTTTCAAGCATCTCGTTTCAAACGTCCAGTTTATACCGCCGTTTTTAAATGTTTGCACTTCCAAAAATTCTTCGTGATGAAAAGAAAAAAAGTCAAATGGACTAATCTTAATAAAAATTTCAGATAACAATAAGAAAATGCACATGCTAATAGAATAAATAGCTTTATAAATTATTCAAAGGAAAATTCTCAAGTTAGCAGTAATAAACCTTACTAACGAACCATAAATTATACATGGTTGATAATTTTTGCAGAATAATCTAATGCAATAGATTGTTGCAAGAAAATAGTGATGGATTTCGAAATTCCAGATTTTGAATTTTTTCTAAAATATAACTACATCAATGTAAAGTTGCTCTTGTTGCCTAGTGGATAAAACGTTGGCTTCTTGAGTTAAAGATTTTGGATTCAAGTGTCACCAGGAGTGGTGTTGTAATGCAGTTGGTATTTTAAAACAAATATTTACAGAAAATATTATCACTAATTTCAGAGTAGGCCAGATGCTTCTTCAGTTTCCTGAACGTGAAGTGTGAAAACCACGCTTACCCACAAGGTACCTTAGCGCGGAGGTAACGCGCTGAAGTAGAGCATGCAGCTAAGAAAACTGTTATTTATACAAAAAAGAAAACTCGCTAGTATGTAGCTGATTTTGT
This sequence comes from Stegodyphus mimosarum, assembly GCA_000611955.2. Taxonomy (NCBI): domain Eukaryota; kingdom Metazoa; phylum Arthropoda; class Arachnida; order Araneae; family Eresidae; genus Stegodyphus; species Stegodyphus mimosarum. The sequence continues at coordinate 164,672 of KK121459.1, forward strand.
GGAATACTGCTATGCATTTTAATCGCTTCAGTGTTTGTTTTTCTTAATATGCATGACCACTTTTCGAACAATTTATATATGAACTTAACCAAAGGTCTAATCTTGATGAAAATTTTTCATTAATTGAAAGAACTTTTGCATGAGCATTAGAAAATTTGCTAATTGTGGAATTCAATTTTTAACGCAGAAAAAGAAGTTTATATAAAATAAAGTTAGTTAAACAAATTTTAAAAGTGACCTTATAAAATAAGTCTTTAGATACTGGCTGTTCATTAATATATGAATGACTAATTGAAGTAATTACTGTTACATTTAAGGTAAAAAATGTGCACATAAGGCAGAAACTAAAACATTTTTTAAAAAAATTGCGGTTGTTTATTAAAAATAGCTGCTTTTTTTAAATGTGATATTTAATTTAATAATGCTGTTAAATCCTACATATATTTAAACAAAATATACTTTTTTACTGCATTATTTCAACCAATTAAGGGAAGTTCATTTAAAGAAGCATTTAATGTAAGTTCATACATCATGCAAAAACATTTATGGTATTCCAACCCATGAAAAATTTACTCTTCAAAATAGAATAATGAAATTAGGATTTTTTAATTATCATTCAACAAAACTCATAAATAAATTAAATTAGATATATACAGCGTTATATATATACAACGATCCTTTTCTAAGATATCATATTCCTGTCTTCCTAACGATTCTTTTCTGCGATATACTGACAAAAATTAGTGTTCTGCTTTTGAATAAATGAGGCAAGAAATTCGTCGAATTGATGAGGTTTCATGCGAAAGTAATTAAAAGAAATTTCGTTTTGTTCAAGCGCATTTCTTAAATTAAATTCTATGCATCTCCTTGCTACTGTCATCTCTCACATATTAATATAAACAACTGCATTCTGTTCTCTTAGACAAAGTAAAATAAGTTTTAATCGAGCAGAAATTAAATCCATTTTAATTTAAAAATGCAATCGTAAAAAGTCAAAATACCACACAAAATTTTCACGTTTTTCACAAGTTTCCGATACGAAGACCCATCTAATGCAAGCATATGACAACGCTTAAAGCGAAAATTGCCGCGCTGGTGTGAACTGATGTACGCGGAAAGCGTTTTTTTCCGCGTTGCCGCTTTGCGCCCCCAACGGACTAGTGTGAACGCAGCTTAATGGTGCAAACAGATAGCAATCGAAGAGTTTCGACTAGCTACGTGGCCTTCAGCAATTGAAACACGCTCTGATGAAACAATCTAAAACCTTCCTTCAAACGTATGTTTTTGTACCTCATTAGAATACTCGCGAACTAATATTTGCATTCTGGAAGGAAAACGGAAAAAGAAAAAGACGGAAAAGCTGCTGATTATAAAATAATTGCCTATGTAAGAATAAACCTACCTTGAAACGAACCCGTTCTCCCGTAATAGTCCTTTATTTAAAATCAGTCTGATTCATATTGGTACATTTATGTACGGGTTCGTGGGTTTGGAGTGATCGACGACAATACTTGACGTAGAATCAAAACACATTTTATTAGTCAGCATTTCACAGGAGAGTTCCAAAAACACCTTTACAGTCGTCGAAAAACTACGATAAACACGCTGAAACAATCAGAAACACAGCCTTCAGGCTATCAGGCTATAAAGGTGAAGACAGTTTCACGGCAGAGCACTAGAGTACGGATCCCGACTCGGTTCGGTCGTTCTCGGAAATCAACGTACTCTCGAGACTCTCTACGCAACAACTCGCGATGCACACTCTCGGTGCACCAACTCGGGATACACTCGACGAGCAACTAGACACTAGACTGCTACTCCACGTACAGACAGGGTTTATATAGCTTTTGGCCTGCCTTCGAGAACATTCTGGGCCCAACCGGCAAGAATTCGTTCTAGAATGTTCTCCATCCGTCTACGCATACCGCCAATTCTGTCGCCAAATATGGCCGAATGGGTGATTTCGCGGCAACCCTAAGCCCGCCTTGCGGGGAAGCTATCTTACCTCGGCTGGACATACCTAACAATATGCTATTATTTATCCTTACAAAATGAAATTAATAGGCCTTCTGGGCAAATTGCCCCTTCGGGTTAAAAATACTACAACAATACAGAGAAATGCAAACACAATTAACAAAAATTAAAATATTGCAAATATTTACAACATTATATTCAACGCTCTGTTACATTTGTCTGGGAAGTGCAAGTGTCCAATAAATATAACTATAACAAATTTTTTGGGGGAAGGATACATTTTCAACATATCGTTGCGTGCGTACGGATTCACAATGGACTGAATGCACAAGTCGATAAAATGTTAATAAAATTTATTCTTTTCACAAGAAATAAAACAAAATGCCGAAATATTTCCTCAGAGATATTCGTACAATATCACAATATCTCAAACGTTAAACAAAACTCAATTCAAAACAGAGAAAGTTACTCAAATCTATTCGCTACAATCAATAACAGTATTAAGTAAACAAATAGTTCGCTTAAGACAACAGCAAATGAGCCGAGGTGTTTCAATTCGGTTTTTATAAGCTTTTTAATTATTCACTAGAACATTTTGGTAAATCTATTTTCTCGACTTTTCTGGATGGCAGCAGCAATTACAAGATATTTATTTATTAAATATTAAATGCACGAGCTCTTTTATTTTTATTTTTCCGACGTAACTTTCTCTTCAAAAATCGTCTGCGTTGCACGGGAAAATAAAACAATTTTAATTACAATACTAAATAAATACGAAATCCGTAACAAGATCGTTTGCATTCAAGAGTTTTGATCTGCATAGCTGTTTTACCCTTCTAACCCATGGATGGTCTTTTCCTATTTCAAATCTCCTTTCATTCTTTTTTTCCCCGTTCTCCATTCTCCGAACGTATTGCCTTCTCATTCGTATGTAGTGCACTTATAACAACGAGAGAAGCATATCGTCCTCCCTTTGCTTTCAGATAAAAAAGAAAAGCTGCCAGGATAATCCCCCTCTAATTGGAGATACCCGACTAGTAAAGTGCGATTCCTGGCACTGGGGGGGGGGGTTGCATCGGGCAAAGAGAACTCGAAAATACAATTCCATCTGTTTAAAAGGAAAGTGGAGGGGGGAGGGAAATGGAATAAAATTGAAAGTGCTCTTCTTCGCCCGGCTGGGAACATCAATTCACGGAGTCTGTATTTTTGTCAATTCGCCAAATTTGGTGATATATTTGGCGATAATATCTTACTAGTTCTCGCAGCGTTGTTTTCAATATTTTGCAACAGATATTGTTGAAAATACAGAAAAGAATAAAAGCAAAGTAAAAAGCAGTTCAAAACCTAATCCATTTGCGCGCTGAAAGCAGCAGTAAGTGGTGGTAATGATGCAAAATAAATTAAAATAAGTAATACGTAGTTTGTCTGAAAAGTTTCCCACCTAACAAAGAAAAAAGATATTGTTTTCTCCGAAATTACCTTTATTTTTTGACATGGTCTCCATGTACGTCTATACATTTCTTCAAGCGATGCTCCCATCCTTTTAAATGACCCAAATAATATGTGGAATTTTTGTCTGTAAAGGTGTTTCTTTGAGCTTCTATATATATAAAAGGAAGAGTCTGTCTCTCTGTGTGTGTGTGTCTTTCGTTCGTGCTAACAGCTAATAGACCCAGGACCAATAGACCTCGTTAAGCTGATAACAATAGGGTTTTGTTGCGCTAATAGACCTAAGGCTACGAAATTTGGTACATAGAGGACATCTAGACAAGAGCCAAGTGCACCTCGAAGCGATTTTTTTTCAAAATTCGAATGACTTTTTTTTTTAATGTTTTTTTATGAAATCGTGTCAAATCGATAATTCTCTTTCTTCATATTAGCAACAATGGCACGCAGCCATTGTTGCTGTTATATCACTGTTGCCATTGTTGCTGATATCAGCACTGTTGCCACTTGGAAAAATGAGGGCAATAATTCTGTGGATACTGGACGTTTGTCGAAAGAAGGCAACGAGAAGTTGGTTAATTTATTTATTAAGAAAATTAATATTAAGGGATATTGCTTATATTATTGTAAATTTATATACGTAATACATTTTTATTGATTTTGTTTTTTGCCCAGAAGGACTATTAATTTCGTTTGGCATTTTGCGTCGTCCACTATAAAACGGCGTTTCACTTTTCAAATTGTTGCCACTAAATATTAGAGCCCTGCATTATATTTAAAGAAATTAAATAATGAAGAATCTGCATGAATGTATGTATGTCTTTCGCACTGTGAGAAAAACCATGGTACGTTGAACCACCAACTTTTGAATAACGTAGCCCTCCACTCGAATATGGGAATATGGAAGCCCAAATCTGCAATTTGTTTTCATATCTATATCATATGTGTAAAGCTTTAAACAATTTTTGATTAACAAACTCAAAGATTTCAAAGCGAGCAGGGGCAAGACTGCACGGAATAAATAAATAAAATAAAATAAAAACTTGAAAGGTTTCAGTGGTAACAAAAGTGAAACGGATATTTAGAGTGAAGCGACACAAAATCGCAAAACGAAAACGATAGTCCTTCAGGGACAAAGCCCCTTTGGACTAGGAAAAAAAAAAAAAAAATCTCCAGCGCGAGAGTTTGTATCGAAAATTCTAAGCATATACTTTTAAATATTTTGAGATATTGCTGTTGAATTGAATTTTATGGTTTAAGGGGATTTTTTTAACGCTTTGTGTGTTACGTTTATTTATTGAATATCTTGTTTAAACTTAAACCACATAAAATTCAATTCAGCAACAATATATTTAAAAACAGCATATCCTTAGAATTTCCGATACACACAGTCTTGCGCCCTGGAGATAATTTTTTTTTTCGCTTAGTGTTGCCATTGCTCCCTTTGAAATCATTGAGTTTGTTAGTCAAAAATTGGTTAAAGTTTTGCATAATTTGAAACAGGTAATAAAAGAAATTAGAAATTCAAAATTCAGGCTTCCAAGTGCCCATGTTATGTTGGAAGACTACGTTATTCAAAATTTGATGGCTCTAGATACCGTCGTTTTTTTGTAACGCGAGGAACATTCATGCATTCATGTAGATTATTTATTATTTAGTTTTTTTAAATATAATAAATGGAGATAACATTTGATGGCAACAGTTTGAAAAGTGCATCAAAAAAGAAAAGCAAAATGATGCAAAAAAAAAAATTGCACACTCAAAATGCCGTTTTGAGACTAACAGCCTTTTGGGTCTAACAATAAAGTGTTTGTAATATAGTAAGTATGTATTAATTCTTATGAGTTTTCACGAACCCATTTTTTACGAGGACTGTGTTAGAAAGAACAAATATCGCTGCCCGTTCATGCTCGTTATAAGCGAGTTCGACTATACTTTCTTTACTTTGTGCAAGGAAGTAAAAATGGAGATCCCAGAGCTTTCGCCAATCGGCGATAAATTGCCAATTCTGGCAATCCGTAACTGTGTTTCTCCGCTTGAATATCAAAAAAGGAATTATAGCTCTTTTCCTCCGGGGATTAAATGTCGGCACGTGTCTCTTGAACTTGCGACAAACTCTCGGAGTGTGTCATCCGGGTCTCTGCTATAGCGAGTTAATGTAAATCTGGAATGAGGCGAATTTATTGTATTTTCTGGACCATCACCTTTGCTGGACATCGTCTGAACATCAAGAGTACGTGCTGGGAGAATTAAATAACATGCTTCCCGAGAGTTATTTAAATACTATGAAACAGAATCTGCGAAACAGTGGTCCAAACTACCCTCCCCGAAGGCAATTTTATGCGACCCAAGAACACATTTCAATTACATATTTGTTACAAAAATTTCATGATTTCAATTATTTGAAGTTCGAGTTTATATTGTTTTCATTTTTATTAGAAAAGAACATTAAACCAGAAAAGATTATAAATGCAGCTAATTAATTTGTAGGGTGATATAAATCTTATTAAAAACGTGAAGATACAGATTTAGTTAATTTTTATTACAATTTGTTAAAAAATAATAAATAAATAAACTTTTTAAAAAAATCTGAAAGGTTTCAGATTTTAAATTACGTCCAAAGGGGCATTTTTCTAACGTTTTGTGTGTTACTTTATTTATTAAATATCATGTTCTTCGCGCTTAAACCATAAAATTCGGTTCAACAGCAATACCGCAAAATAATTTTAAAATGACCATATTATTGCGTGCGTACGGGTTCGTTATGGACTCAATGCACAAGTGTTAAAAAATTAGCAAAAATTTATTCTTTCCAGAAGAAATAAATCAAAATGCTGAAATATTTCTTCAGAGATATTCGTACAATATCACAATATCTCAAACGTTAAACAGAATTGAATTCAAAGCAGAGAAAGTTAATCCAATATCACAGCGAATTTGCTACAATCAATCACAGCATGAAGTAAACAAACAGCAGTTCGCTTTAAATATCTACAACTACAACTAAACTGAGGTGTTTCAAGTCGGTTGTAACGGCATAAAATATAAATAATTAGTTTGAAAGTAACTCACAATATTTTAATACTCATAATACTTTAATAATTATAAATGTTTACTTTGCATATTATTTTATTATCGTTTTTGGCAACAGTTTTTATCTTTAGAATTCGATTTGTTTTATTAAAAGTAGTAGATGAGATTTTTTCCGACTACGGAGCTGGTGAATAAAAATTATATTTGATGTTGATATGGTAATCTTTTTATTTTATTTTAAGATTTTATTTGCATTGTATTACATGGTACTAACTGAAGATCCATAATAGGCGTACAATTTATAATTGTTATACGGTTTTATAAGCTTTTTTAATTATTTACTAGAACATTCTGGTAAAACCTCGATTTTTGTGGATGGCAACAGCAATTACGAGATTTTTATTTATTAAATATTAAATGCACGCTCTCTTTTATTTTTACTTTTTCGACCTAGCTTTCTCTTCAAAAATCGTCTGCGTTGCACAGGAAAATAAAACAATTTTAATTGCAATTCTAAACAAATAGCTAAATAAATACGAAATCTGTAACAATATCTTTAGAATTTCGGATAAACAGTTCCGTACAGTTTTCCCTCGTATTGCCATTACGATTTTAAATCGTTGAGTTTGTTAATCAAAAATTCGTTGAAGTTTTACAAAATATGAAATACATAATAAAACAAATTCCAAATTCCGAATTCGGGCTTCCAGATGCCCATATTCGGGTGGAAAACGTGCGTTATTCAAAATTGGATGGCTCTAGGTACCGTTGTTTTATCACAATGCGAGAAACATACATACATTTATGCAGATTTTTCATTATTTGATTTCCTTAAATATAATACACGGCGATAATATTTGGTTGGCAACAATATGAAAAGTGATACAGCGAGGTATAGTCATTCGAAGGAAAATGTCGGTTGGTGACAAATAGCCCTGCTGACCTCGCCCCTTTTTGGGCTAAAAAAAAAAATCTGATGTGTACACCATATGACTTCCTTGCATGGAATATTAAATTATACGAATTTCTGCCTTCATTTCATTGAAACTTATTTCCTCGAATTTCATTAGAGATATATTTCTCATTTAATTAATTCAGTTCTCACTTAGCGAGGAGGCGAAAATACACGAAACCTCAAAATATCTTTATTAAAAATTGAAAACCACCGAAAAATATGAAACATAAATACAGTTAAAACAATTCAAAGAACAGTTTTTATAATTATAATTACAGTTTCGACCCCAAAACAAGCAATTCGTTCAGCGGGCAAGAAGGCAGATTTTTTAGTGCACAAAAGGGAAAGTTTGCTTTTGGTCTCACACGTTAAAAAGATTGATTTAATTTGTTGCGGACGTTATGCTGAGTAACTATATGGGGTAATTTAATAATTGAAATGATAATTCCAGAAGGGATTAAGCATGATTTAATTCGCAATAATAAAAAAAGACGTTATCTTTGCTGATGAGAAGCTTAGTTTCTCTAGACTGGCAACAAATCCTCTATTCTGCTAAGTTTCAAATGTAAACAAATATGGCTGCTATGGTAAAAAATTAGGCTTAGTGGCACTGAAACAACTTTTAGATTGTTGATAAGTCTACAACTGTTGCGTGGAAGTTAATTAAAGGCATAAAAACGTTAGCCGGAAGATAAGAACAACATAATTCAATCTTTTTTAAAGCAAAAAATGCGCAATTTAACAAAGTATATGAATATGAAAAAAATGAGCTCAACGAGCCGAGTAATAGAGTGGGGATATATATATTTATATATTTTTGGTGCGGCCGACTGCCAGCAAAAAGGGAGGTGCACAACTGCATGACATGGCAGTCCTATATACAAAATTTCAAAGTTCCGAGGCTACTCTTTTTTGAGTTATGCGAGATAAGATACGTACGTACAGACGCCAAGAAAAAAGACCTCTTCTGAATCCATTTTAAATTAGTTTTATAATTGGTCTTTGGAAAAAAATCCTTTATTCTGTCTTTAAGTACAGATGTCAAGCGAAAACATTGTTAAATTGCATTCGATAGCGGTCAAAATAGCTATTACAATACTTCCAACACTTCGGACAAAGTAAAAATCTGAAAGCTTTCGGATTTTATATCACTCCCAAAGGGTCGTTTTTTAACGCCTTTATTTGTTAAATATCATGTTCTCACTTAAACCATAAAATTCAATTCAATACCAAAATCAGGAAATATTTGAAACCAGCATACGTTTCTAATTTCCATCAGACAGTCTCGCGTGCTGTAGATAAAAATGATTTTTTCCCCACAGTGTTGCCACTACCCGCTTTGAAATCGTTGAGTTTGTTAATCAAAAATTCGTTAAAGTTTTACAGACTATTAAATAAATATAAAATAAATTCGAAATTCAAAGTGCAGGCTTGCAGGTGCCGATATTTGGGTGGAGAACTACGTTATTCAAAATTTGATGGCTCTAGGCACTTTTTTTTTTCAGAATGGGAGAAACATGCCTACGTTAATGGAGAGTCTTCATTATTTATTGTTTTATTAATCTAATACAGGGCTCTAACATTTGGTAGCAACAATTTGAAAAGTGATTCATACTTTTATAGTGGACAACGCAAAATGCCGAAACGAAATTAATAGTGTTCCTGGGCAAATTGTCTTTTTGGGATAATAAGTAAGTTTAGCTGCGTATTTCTGCACTGAGAATAGGCGGTTTGTTTGGGAATACATTTATACGTGAGCAGGCTTTTTTTTTTCACGGTTGAAAATTATTTTAAAAAAATCCGATTCATTGATAAAAGTCTACAGTTTGAGGTGAAAATAATTTCCAGTAGTGTCTTTTCAAGGTTACAAATTTACCAGAATCGAAACGTCATTCACTGGCAAGGGTTGCAAGCGAAAACATGCCGGACGAAAACGTCGCTGAGAAAACAACGCAAGGAGAAAATGTCGAGGAGTAAAACATCGGGGGGGGGAGAAGAAGCAAAGGGGAAAAAAAGCTGTTTTAAAACATCTTGGTACAAAGTTGATTTGGTTCGATTTATTTGATTACGGCAAACAAACGAGGGCTATGCCTATGGGAAGGGATGCCTTGGTGGAGAATTTTTTAGAGAAACTAGCTTTTATACACATTGAACAAGGGAAAAACTACCAAAATGCAGATGCAGCCAGCTGGTCGACAGGATTCAAACCGAACTACCAGTATTCAGCGACTTCACCACTCAGCCGCTGGGGGAGGGCATCATGGTACAAAACACCGTTGTTGAAAATAAAGCATTTCAAAACCTTCACCATTTAAAAACATCGTCATCGGAGATATCCTGGTAAAAAATAAAACACCTAGAAATTATCGCATGACGATAACATCGTAGACATGCGTTTTTCAGGCTTTAAGACTTGTAAGCGCACATCCACATAATTATTTGTGCGAATAGGAGTGAGAAATATTTTTACTTTCGTATCTCATATTATTGAATTAACTTATAAATTTTTCCTGAAAAGGGCAAGAAGTAAACTTTGTAGAGTCATTAGGTTATTTGTAAGCAGGAGATGTGAAAAATGAGCAATGTCCTCGCCGGGACTTGAACCACGGACCTCTCGCATACACGCCGAGCGTGCTAACCACTACATCAGGAAGGCATGCGAAGAAGGTGGGAGAAATACCTTATAACTTAAGCATTCAAAAACTGAAAATGAGCGGAAAATTGAATCTACGTATAACAATTAATAGGATTTTAATCTTGCATAGTTAACTAATCAGGATCATTAATTAATTAAACGCTTTATAAAGTTTTTAACCCAAAACGGACGTTAGTGCCAAATGGGATGTTAGTCTCGAAAAGGCATTTTTTCGCCGATATTCTTAAATGAGTTGTATTTCTCTTCAAATTGTTGCCACCAAATATTATTTTTAAAGAAATTCTGTATTATTTTTAAAGAAATTAATAATGAAGAATCTATGTATGTATGTTTCTTACATTGTGAGAAAACAACGGTAGCTAGAGACATCAAATTTTGAATAACGCAGTCCTCCATCAGAACATGGACATCCAGAAGCCCAAATTTTGAATTTCGAAATAGTTTAATTACCTACTTCATATTTTGGAAAATTTTAACGAATTTTTTAATTAGCAAACTTAATGTTATTCTCAAAGCGAGCAGCGGCAACACTGCACGGAAAAAAAGAATTTTTATTTAATTTTTATAAAAGAATCTTCAACACGTTTTCGAGAAAGGAATCCTTTATTCCGTCCGTAACGACAGATATCACGCAAAAACATCGTTAAATTGCATGCGATAGCGGTCAAAATGGATGTATTCGTTGAAATATGATACCTAAAATTTTTGGCGATTACAGTACTTCCTTTTTACTTCGTACAAGGAAGTAAAAGTCGAAATCGAAATTTGAAAAACACGCACTGTTTGTCCAAGGTGTCTTAGACAAACAGCGTGTGTAGAAAATTTGAACTCGGGATTCTATCAGGAAGCGGGTTAAAAATCGATAACTAAACTCTCACCATAATGAAACACGATGATTGAATAAAGTAAAAGCTAATGAAAATGGACTGAATGCTGGGGAGGCAGAGAATTTTCCATCAACTGCAGGAAATTAATTTCTAATTGCGGTTGAATTGTCAATGATTCATGTGCAAATGTGGGGATTCGTGATTGGTGGGAAACGGGGTATGAAAAATGTGATGATAAATGTCATTACCTACACAATGTGATTTTCATTTTCCGTTTTGTTATTCATTTAAATTCGAAGTATTAAAAAATGTTTTTATTGCTTTCGAAACGCTCAGTTTGTCAACAAACTGCAGATCGACTAGATTAGAAAAATATATTATTTATCTTCTGCTTTGCAAATTGAGTACTGCCTACTTAGTTGGCCGAATGAAATATAAATTAAAAGCTATATACGAGGTGCACCCATAGAGTAATCGGCCAGTTTCAAATAATTTCATTGTCAAACAAAAAATTAGTAATCTTAAAATAAATTTATCTTCTTCAAAATAATCTTCAAAAGAGTGGAAATAATTTTTCCAACGTTTCTTTTGGTTATCGACACTCTGTTTATAGGCGTTGGAAGTAACCGCTAGTAAAATAATGCAACATTTGACTTAATATTCGAGGCATTTTCAAATGTCTCCTTCTGTGGCTATCTTAACTCTTCCACAGCGAAGCCGCCGGAAACGCCCGTGCAATTCAGGCATCGTCAGTTCTTTCGAACGTCTACATCCCTTTTCTACCTGGTGTTTCCCTCCATCGCATTTCTGCACGGCTCATTCATTTCGGGAGTTGCTTAATGGCATGACAATCATTCTTTAGAAAAGACTAAAAGTAGCTCTGTCATTTAAATTCATGTTCCCTCTGTTTAGTTTACTGGCATCGTTTAGCTATAGACGCTCGCAGCTCAATTCTGTCTAAAGGGGAAACTGCACACAGTGGGTGAAACCGCACAAAGATCTTCAAGAGAGAAGTAATCGCTTCACTTAAGTAATTCGGACTTTAATCAGTTCTCTGAATATTGCCATTCGATGAAGCATAAGAAGTTTAATTTACCTTTCGAAATAAATCCCGTTTCATTCTGCTTAAAAAGCTAGGCAATTTAAAAACAATATAACGAGTTAAGAATACTCATACTTGTTTCATTTTTTAATAATATATTCTTTGTATTTTTATAAATATACGAATTAAAATGCATGCAGTGTTACTGTAATTATTAAAAACGTTTCTAAGGCAATATATTAAGTAGACTATACAGAATGCTTTTTTAAAATTTATTTAAACAGATTATTAGTACTAGAAGTATTATTAGTCTCAAAACTCATTTTTTCTCTGTATCTCTTTTCAAATGGTTGCCACCCAATGTTATCGTCATGTATTACTTTTTTGAAAATTAAATAGTGAAAAAATATCTGTTTGTGTATGTATGTTCGTCGTATTTGGAATAACGATGGCACCTAGAGCATTGGAATTTCAAATATTCATAATCCTCGACCCGTACTCGACCCATTCTGAATTTCGTATTTGTTTTTGATTTATCTCACATTTTTTATAAATTAAAGGAATTTTCGGTTTGCAAACTCTGCGATTTGAAAACGAGCAGTGGCAACAGTGTTCGATATAAACCATTTTTATCTCCAGAGCATAAGATTGTTGCCATTCGGAAAAATGTAAGGTTTAATTAACAAACTTGGTTATTTAAAAGCAATGTGTTACTGCCGCGGGAAATAAAATTCTTTTATCTTTCCTCGTTAGCGTGTTGCCATTCAGTAAAGCCTAAACTTTTTAACTTCTTAAACTATTTAATCTGTAAGGTTATTGAGTAAAAATCTAAGGGACTGAAAAGCAATAGAGAAGCAATAGTTCGTAAGACTGAAAAGATTAGTAAAGTTCGTAAACTGAAATAAGTTCGTAAGAGTATTTTTTCTACTTTTTCATTACTACCACTGCCACAAATGCATTAAAATCCCGAAATGCCTCATTAGAAATCGTAAATATTTTTATGAAACTACACTGCCTCGACTAATTAAAGTTTTTACGTGCTATTTTCTTTTTTATTATAACCATTTTAGACGGCTGGACCAGAAAGCTGCTAGCTTTTACAGAAAGAATACAGTTATGTGAAGAAAAAAATGTACGGTAACACATAACATTCTATCGGGGATTCTAAAGATCTGCTGTTTTTAAATATTTTGTGATTTTGCTGCTGAATTTTTTGGGGCTAAAGTGAGAAGGAAGCAGTTCTTAATAATAAAGCTGAAAATACAGTTAGCAGGACTGGGTCCGAGAGTAGACTGACTGCGAGCTCAATGAGAGTATAAAATTTCTTAACAAACCCTCTGGTGCGACGCTGAAACGTTAATCCTTTCATTTTTTTCTGTTAGTCCGAGAAGGCCTCGAAATAGGATTTTGCATCGTCTGCTATAAACTGCGATTCACTTTTCAAGTCGTTGCCACTATATATTATTTACAAAAAATAAAATAATAAAGAGTCTGCATGAATGTATGTATGGCCTTCACATTGTGAAAACACGGTGGTACCTAGAGCCATTAAATTTTGAATAACGTTGTCCTCCACCCGAACATGCGCACCTGGAAGCCCGAATTTTGAATTTCGACTTTTATATTTCGTATTTTGTGAAACTTTAATGAATGTTTGTTTAATAAATTCAACGTTTTGAAAGCGAGAATTATATTGCACGGAATAAAATATTTTTTATCTCCAGCGCTCGAGTCTCTATTGTAAATTCTAAAGATATATTGTTTTTAAATATTTTGTGATTTTGCTATTGAATTGAACTTTATATGGCGTAATTGCGAAAAACGAGATATTTAATACATAAAATTAACACACAGAACGTTAATAATAAAAAAACAAAACCAAAAAGTTTCAAAGGCCATCTTAGTAAGAAAACTAAACATTGATACGATGAACTTAAAAAAAACTATAGAAAAAGAAAGAAAGAAAAACATTTGACAACATTAAACACCGCATCCGGAATTCTAAACATATGCAAATGATGCATAATCTTAAAGATAGCAAGAGTGAGTGAAACAGCAGTCTGTTAGACTACGAGTTCAGCGACAGCGTAAAAAAAACTTAACAAATCACTTTGGGCGATTGCTGAAATCTGAACTTTTTCCGAAAAGATTAAAAGAGCAATTTTCCCAGAAGGGCTATTGATTTCGTTATCACATTTTGCGTTGTTTCACTGCAAATTTCCGCTTCACTTTTCAAATTGTTGCCATCAAATATTATCGTCCTGTATTTTATTTAAAGAAATTAAATAATTAAGAATCTGCATAAATGTATGTATGTTTCTCGCATTGTGATAAAGCGACGGTACCCAAAGCCATCCCATTTTGAATAACGTACGTTTCCACCGAATATGCGCATCTGGAAGCCCGAATTTGGAATTTGTTTTATTATCTATTTCATAGTTTGTAAAAGTTTAAAGGATTTTTCATTAAGAAAGTCACCGATTTCAAAGCGAGCCATGGCAACGTTAAGATTAAATTAGCAACGTAAATATTCCTTCTCAGTTCTAAAAATAGTAACCTCTCTCTGCACTGCGTTATTTCTAGATTAATCCGTGTCATATAACTCTCACATAATTCTAGTGATGGAAGTGAAACTAAAACTCAAGCAGCCAATAATAATTTTACAGAAGTATGAACTATCCATTCAAAATGCCTTCAGAACCAAAACTAACTCAGTCTGAATTAAGATTTCACCCTGAACATAATGCACTTGCTCGCTATTCTTCGACTTAACTGGATTGCTGTCTGCTGCTTTCTTCTTGCTGCAAAGTTATCAAAAATGTAAACCTCTTAAAATAGGCACAAATAATGTGCCAAGTTGTTTGTGGCCGCGGTATGTTTACTGAAAATAAAGTGCAGAATTAATCGACTACCAATCATTCTACGACATCAAAAATCCATCCTTACTTCTAAATTTGTTTTTATTATTTCAAATTTGTATAAGATATAACAAAATATGATAGCTGTTTTAAAAACTAATTGGCGATCTCCAAATTCACATGTTAAATTTGGTGATCTCCCCCTAAATTCATCTGTTCTCCTAAATTCGAGATCATTCGAAATTACGTAACGCTGCTTGAAAAATGGTAACTAAAAGTAAAACTGACCAATCACGGGCTTTAGATTCGTATTTATAAGTACACAGTATAAATTCGGCTTGGCGAGGAACTACCTTCCTTTTTCCTGACATCTGTCCTGGAAGCATATCTGCGCCGCTTATGCTTTCCTCCCTGAAATGAGGTCCCATCTTTTTATGCCCCATATAAGAAATTATTGTAATTGCTGTGATTAAATAGTATATTGTCTACAGGGAATTGTTCTAGTGTGCCTACAAATATGCAAATAAAGATGTTAATTGGATGAATTTAGTTTGGTATCAACTCTTTCCTCTCGCTTTACCACTCTGCCATCCCGACTGTGTTCCGAAAATATGACACACACACGCACACATATATACAGGGTGTTTATAAAGTCCCGGACCCATTTTGATGTTTAATAACGGATAAAATAATGAAAATATAAACAAACTTATGACATTTATTGATGGAATAACTTATATATTTCCCTTTTCGGGTTTGAATATCTTTACTTTTGTAAATATCGTCTGCGCGTGTGGTTAATTTCAGATAATTTTATTTTCCATTTTAAATATCTGTCCTTTTCTAAATATCGTCTGCTTATTAATTGCATTTTTCTCTCTTTTGTTTTTGGCATTATTATGGCATTGTTAATCGCCCTAATGTGCGCATATGGGGATCTGAAAACCCCCATGAATACCGTGAGACACAAAGGGATTCCCCAAAGGTTAATGTGTGGTGTGGACTAATGCACGACCGAGTCATTGGGCCTTTCTTTTTTACAGAAAAGACGGTCTCATCAGTCGTATACTTAGACATGTTGGAAAACTTCGTATTCCCACAACTAGAAGAGCTTCAGCCACATGTCTTTTTGCAACAAGATGGTGCACCATCTCCTTGGGGTACCATCACGACCGTTTTACAGGAAGATGGATTGGACGAGGAGGTCCAATTCCTTGGCCACCAGATCACCCGATATAACGCCGCTGAACTTTTTCCTTTGGGGATTTGTAAGGGACAACGTTTACCGGAGGAGAGTGTCGAACATGGATGACCTAAAAGCCAGAATGACAACCGCAATAGCCTCTGTGGATGCCGACATGCTTGCCGGTACCTGGCGTGAAAATGGATATCGACTTGATATTCTCCGTGCGACGAAGGGGGCACACGTGGAAATTCATTGACAAGGGTCATGAAACGTTTTGAATCTATCTTGTCAGGACCGAGTGTTCGGTGCATATTTTTGGGAAACATCTTCGCGACAGCTTAAAGTCCTGATCTTGAACAGGGAGCTGAATGCAGCTATGTTCTGTGGTAGAATACTGTGATCAAGTGGTAGAAGAACTGCACTTGAAAGGGATTTAAAATCCTCTTTTATTAAATCACAATTATTTACAACCACTTCCCAACTCGGGAGGGATACAGAAAGTAGAGACCGCACTTGGTCTAAAATGAACAATCAAATTTAAACTAAAACTAAATAGAAATTAAATGGTCGTTACTCACAGAGCTATAACGCGAGGTTGGCCTCTAAACTAAATGGTGCGTAGCAAAATTGAACTAATACTGACGCACTTGGAATTACTTCAATAAGTAATCACGTAAAACGGTATGGCTTAGAATTTAAATGCTAGCTAGTCAGGCGAACGTTGAATAGAGTAACTGCGGTCTGAGACTAAAAGCTCTCTCACACTGAGAGGTTCCTACCTCTCGCTTAAATATAACTTGGCTCCACTTCAAATTAGAATAAAGCTGAAACGCGCGCTTATTCTAACGGGAAGATGAAATGAAAAGAGATAGAAAAGGAAAAATTAGAATAAAACTTTGTTAGTTTAACTAAAACCTGACACTCTAACAATTTATGTTATTAATTTTAATCTATCTTTATTATTTTACGAAATATTAAACCTCAAAATGGGTCCGGGACTTTATAAACATCCTATATATT
>KK121459.1:181713-192244 GCA_000611955.2 Stegodyphus mimosarum
TTAGTACAGAAGTGCTATTAATTTTGATTTGGCATTTTGCGTTTAATTACTATAAACAGCGTACCACTTTTCAAACTGTTGCCACCAAATTTTAGAGCCCTGTATTATATTTAAAGAAATTAAATAATGAAGAATCTGCATAAATGTATGTATGTTTCTCGCATTGTGATAAAACCGCGGTACCTAGAGCCATCCAATTTTGAATGACGTAATCCTACAGCGAATGTGGAAGCCCAAATTTGAAATTTGGAATTTGTTTTGTTATCGGTTTCATATTTTCTGAAACTTTAGCGTATTTTTGATTAACAAACTCAAGGATTTCAAAGCGACCAATGGCAACACTGTACTGGAAAAAAAAAAAAAAAACATAAAATCTCCAGAGCTTGAAACTGTATAAAAATATTCTAAAAATATGCTCAAATTATTTTGCGATATTGCTCTTGAACTGAATTTTATGGTTTAAGTGCGAAGAACAGGATAAAACTAAATAAAGGTAACACAGAAAATGTTAAAAAAACGCCCCTTTGGACGTTATTTAAAATCTGAAACCTTTCAGATTTTTTTTTTTTTTTTTTTTCCATTTCTTTCCAAAATACCTTTATTTGAATTTGCCGCTTTACCTGAATAACGAAAACTACACTTTTCCCAGAGGAAAATAGATGATTATACATAAATATTTCATCACATCTTGACCCTAAGATTACAGCAAACGTCTATTCTCAGAGAAGAGTTCCTGAACAAATGAAAACAGAACAGATGAAAGCTTTCCGGAACAAATTCTTCCTCCCACTCACTACATCTATGAACGCCCAGCGATGAAAGCGCCATTGAAATACAGCGTCGGGTCGATTTTCAAGTGTGTGTGCTCTTGTTAAGAGATTCATATTGCCTGCAATGCAGGTGGAAAGCAATGCCTGCGACAGAGAGGGTACTTCATGTGTCGGGTGCAGGATTGACAGTTTAGGAACAACTGTGACATTCCCTGCCATCACGAGTACCCTCTTGATGATTTTTTTGCCCTTTCTCCCCAGTGGGATATGTGATAACCCGGGTATTTGATGTAAATTCTCGCCAAATCGCTTATCTGTATTTTTCACTCCGGATTTCTCTCAGGTCTGACGTTTTTTCTATCAAATAACATCTCCACCATGCCAAATTCACGAAACTACATACGTCATTTTGTATTATTTTTTAAGCAGTTATCCTATGTTTCACACAGATTTTTCGCAAAATATGTATCAAACCAGTGGTCTCGAATTGGCGACCCTCAAAGCTGTTTTATCCGGCCCGTAGATACGTTTCAATTTCGAATTTGTTGCAAATACGGTGCAAGATTTCAAAATTTTAATTTTTTGAAGTTCGACTCTTCGGAGAGTTGAAAAATGTGCGAAGAGGCTGTGTTGCCACTGCTCGCTTTGAAACTTTTTTTATGTTTTTGATGATATAATTTTTCAGTTTTTACACTGCATACTTTGGCTGGTAGTGCTAGAGTCTTATAAAAAAGCAAAAAACTTTTTATTGTGATTATTTTAAATTATAAACTTTAAAATATGTCTTCTTTGTTTAAGAAATCTTTCATTGTACTAACCCACTGAAGATGATGGAGGGAAAGATGTAAATTTCTTCATTTTTGCATGTTTTGCCCATCCCTTTTCTTGCAGTTTGCCATTCTGCTTCTGGTTTTTGGTTCTTGCAATATGCTTTCTTTCGGATTGAATATGGGATAAATTTTAAACATATTACTTATTAGTCCAAAGGGATTTAGTCCCGAAGGACTATTACTTTCGTTTTGCGATTTTGCGTTGATTCACTCTGAATGCCCGATTCACTTTTCAAATTGTTGCCACTAAATGTTATCGCTCTGCATTAAAGTTTAAAAAAGGAAAAATTTGCATAAATGTATGCATGTTATTATTATTAATTTTTTTTGACGTAGCTTTCTCTTCAAAAATCGTCTGCGTGCATTGCATGGGAAAATAAAAAGGAATTTTAATTACAGTTCTAAATAAATAGCCAAATCAATGTGAAATTCGCAACAATATTCTTTAAAACTTTAACGAATTTTTCATTAAACAACGAATTTTTCATTCAAAGCCAGCAGTACCAACGTTGTACAGAAAAACATTTTTATCTCCAGTGCGTGAGAGCGTGTACTGAAATTTCTAAAGGTATGCACAATTTAAAATTATTTTGCGATATTGCTGTTGAACTGAATTTTATGGTTTAAGTGCGAAGAACATGGTATTTACCAAATAAAGGTAACACACAAAATGTTAAATAAACGCCCCTTTGGACGTAATTAAAATCTGAAACCTTTCAGATTTTTTTTTGTATTAAATTTATTTTGCACTAGCCGCTATGCGGCCAACCTTCGTCTGGCTTTTAAATGTATCACCGAAAAAATGCCTAAAGAAACACCAAACATTAAATTTAAAAACTGAACAGAATTTTACTTATCAGAACAAACTTATATTAAAAAAAAAGAGAGAGAGAGAGAGAAATCTGAAAGGTTTTGGATTTTAAATTACGTCCAAAGGCGCATTTTTTTTTAACATTTTGCGCCCTACCTTTATTTATTAAATATCATGTTCGTTGCACTTTAAGCATAAAATTCAGTTCAAGAGCAATATCGCTAAACAATTTTAAATTGAACATATCTTTACAATTTCCTACACACAGTCTCGAGCTCCGGAGATAAAAGTGTTTTTCCTGTACAACGTTGCCATGGCTCGCTTTGAAATCCTGGAGTTTGTTAATCAAAAATTTGTTAAAGTTTTACAAAATATGAAATCGATAATTTAACAAATTCCAAATTTCAAATTTGTGCTTCGAGATGCCCATATTCGCAGCAGGATTACGTCATTCAAAATTCGTTGGCTCTAGGTACCGTCGTTTTATCACAATGCGAGAAACATACATACATTTATGCACATTATTCTTTATTTAATTTCTTTATATATAATACAGGGCTGCAATATTTGGTGGCAACAGTTTGAAAAGTGATTCAGACTTTTAATGCTTCTGACGCATGCTTCAGGGACAAAGCCCCTTTGGACTAATAATAAAACAAATTCGAAATTCGGGCTTTCAGGTGCCCAAGTTCTTCTGGAGACTACGTTATTCGAAACGTGATGGGCCTACGTACAGTTGTTTTATCACAATGCGAGAAACATACATACATTCATACACATTTTTCATCATTTAATTTCTTTAAATATAATACAGTGTGAAAATATCTGGTGGCAACCATTTGAAAAGCGATAAAACATATTTAAGTTTTTCGACGCAAAATACCATTTCGAGATTAAAATTCCATTTGAGATTAACGTCCCTTTTGGGCCAAAAAAAATATGGGTATCAACTGAGGTAAATACATTTTGAGCAAACAGTTTAAATTTAATAAAAACAGGAAAATAACGAGCGATTTAATAACTGTTTCGATATCTTTTAACGAAAATTACGCTTTTTATACGCTTTCCCGTGAATTGAATTAATTTTTCCGTGTAAAAATTACTTTTGGCGGAGCTTTCGAAGGAGTATCGTGTTTTGTTACTTTTATCTTCAACTTACTCCGTTCATGTTCGATACGTTTTAAGTCCGGAGAATATGAAGAAGTTTCGATAACTTCAGGATCGTTTTATAATAACCCGAAGCGAATATTTAGGGCTGCACAAAGGCTGTTCGCACATTTTTTTACATGATTTTCACTGTAATTACAGACATACTTTACCTAAAATTGTTACATTTTAAATGTTCCATTTTGATAATCCGTGTTCTTCACTATCTTTCGACACCGTAATTTTCAAGACAATAAAGCCTTTTGTAATAGTATTAAAAGAGGTATTATTACAAGTTTATTAACTGTCTAAGGAGGGTGTAGGTCAAAGTTTGGACAAACCGCTTTTTAAAAGTCCAAAAGCGCAAAAATACATTGGTGATACGTCAGAAGATTTACTACGGATATGAGTGACGGGTATGCCTTGATACCCTTAGATTTTGCCGTGTCAATGCTTGCTTTGACACGGCATTTTGAAAGCATTGACACGGCAAAGCATTGGCACGGCTTTGCTTTCATAAATCCCTTTAAAAAACTTTCTTTAAATCATGTTCTAAGACTTTTTGTTCTTCTCTTTGATGGCACCAAATGGATCTCTTTTTATTGCGATCATATAAATGTACCGAAGATTCATATATTGTGACAACATTTTTCCATTTTTGTCCGAATAACTGTTTCTCTGAGAGAATTTTTCAGCGCGTTTTGTTTTCGAGGATATGTCTTGGAGAAAGACGATGCACATTACGATTTTTTTGGCTTTTTAAGATTCAACTCGGCATGAATCACTTTGTTTACAGTTGACACGAAACGTTTTAATGATTATGTAACTGCCCTTTGACTTCAAAGATTTTCTTTTAACATCAGACTTCTAAGATCTACCGTCTATCTCTTGTGTGAAACCTGGAGAATAGTGACTGCACAGAAGAAGGGTTAAAATTACCCTTTAATTATTAACACTGCATGAACTCGACGCTAACACACTACGCCTCTGCTTGGGCGGTAACTGAAACAGTAAGAATCCAACTAAATAATTTGAAGATATTAACAAGTAGTAGAATTACGCTGCAGGGCTCAGACGATCCTGTTTAATAACAGAGCGTCGAGCAAGTGGATTAGTGGCAGGAAGGTGATAGCTGTTACGCCACGTTTAACCAGCAATAGCTGCTAAGGCGAAGCTCGCGCAACAACACGCACAGAGTTTTCTCAGACTCTCTAACTTTCCGTTCTAGAATTGGATATTTAAGCTTTTTCTTCCACTGGTAGAATTTGCATTCTTTCAGCGCGCTACCAAATTTAAATATTCTGGCACTGACAATTAGGGGAATGAAATTAAATTTAACTGGTTACTTAAAATAAATATAAATCCTTACAAACTTCTTACCTTTGAAAGATTCCACTTTTTGGATGGAATGTATTTTGAACAATTTTTCTCCTTGAAGCCAAACTTCACCCCCCCTTTCTTATTGAAAATGCTAGCCTTTGTTTCTTTAGAAAAAGTTTAGTTTCTTTCTTTTCTTTTTTTTTTTCCTTCTTCTGAAAAACAATGTCTTTGACAGCATTTTTTAGTACTTAAACGCAAATAATTTTCTTCGGTTCAGGCGCACGACGCAGAAACGTGTACCTTTGAAAACCATCGCTATCCAAGTATAACCGGAATTTGACGATTTTCTAACGTGTAGAGTTCCATAATACTCATTCTTAGGTGAGCGTGTAGTTTACCCAAATAAGCCTTATGCAGCTTGAAATAGGTTATGTAAATAGCTTGTAACTTCATCCAAGAGATGGTGAGATAAACCGACCGAGTTTGTACTGCTGGAAAGCCGAATAGGCGAGTAGTCATACTGCGGGCAAGTGCAATAGTCATGGACCGTATAAGAGATATAATAATCAAATGGGCGTCCCCCACATGTCCACAAGAAGGGGTAGAGACGATCTGGTTTACTTTAACATTGAAACCTATGGCGTTTGTTACCACATAACTGTTTTTAATTATTAAATGCGATACGTTGCATATTGATGAGATTATGAAAGTTGCAGTTTTTTCAAGTAAGATTTAATATATCTCATTAAAGGACTTTTTACTGCATTTTGCGCATTATTTTCATGCATAATTCTTGGATAAACATGTTTACTTCGGTAAAGCGGTAAAAACTCTAAACACAAAATATATTAACTTAATTTTGCGTACAAGTAAAGTAAAATCAAACATGATTCATAGTACATGATGCTTTGTAAAATATCTGATAATATTTTTTAAAATTTTAGGAGTATTTTCAGGCAGCGAATTCTAAAATTATTATAATATTCCAAGATGATCATTTATTTGATTATATGATCATTAATTATTAACATTACAAGATGATTATTTATTTTAATAATTCATAAAATTCGGAGCATAAACTTTTCTGAGAGCAATTCAAAAAATAAAATAAAGTAAAATCTGGAAGCACTCAGATTTTATACTACGCCCAAAGGGATTTTTTTAACGTTTTGTGTGTTACCTTTATTTATTGAATATCATGTTCTTCGCACGTAAACCACATAAAATTCAATTCAACGGCAATATCACAAAATATATGAAAACAACATATCTTTAGAATTTCCGCGCTCGAGATAAAAATGTTATTTTCCGTACGGTGTTTCCATTACAACTTATTGAGTTTGTTAATCGAAAATTCCTTAAAATTTTACAAAATATGAAATGGATTAAAGCAAATTCGAAATTCGGCCTTCCGGGTGTCTATGGTTGGGTGGAGGATTCCGTTATTCAAAATTTTAGGTCTCTAGATGCCGTCGTTTTTTCACAGGGCTAGAAACATACATGTATTCATGAAGATTCTTATTAATTAATTATTTATTATTTAATTTCTTTAAATATAATACAGGGCGATAATATTTGGTGGCAACAATTTTCAAACTGAAACGGACATTTACAGGGAAACAGCGCAAAATGCCGTTTCGAAACTAATAGCCTTTCTGTTCTATCGCCTCTTTTGGGCTAATAAATTAAATTCACAGTAAATAAAAAAAATCTTATGCAGAACTAGAAATAAATTTAAAAAATAATCACTATAAAATATTAGCACAATTAATTATTACAGTTAAATACTATTTTAACATTAGAATAAATACATAGTATTTATTAAGATGTTAAAATCGCTATTATAATTGAAATAAAACTCTTTTATCGAAATTACGCTATAATATTCAACTACAATTTTTAAAAAAGCAGCACAATTTAGAATTTTAAACAAAAACTTTCAAAAATTCATTTTCAGGTAATTTAGTATTTTTAACATATTTACACCAATAAACGCATAAAAATTTAAGAGAAAATCGTTTGTTTGAAATTTTCTATTAGTTCAGGTTTAAAATACTATTTTCTAGAAGTAGTAGTTACAAATTTCCTTATAGCATAGAAAAAGCTAAAAAAAAAAAAAAAATCCGGGTCTCAAAGCATGCAACAGCTGTATGATTATTTGGACGTTAATTATGTTTGATAAATATGCTAAATTTTTAAAAATCAATCTCAATTTCAAAAATAAAAATACGCAAAAATTCTAATTTGTGAAATGAGGAGCTTCAACCAGCTTTTTCTCGACAATTATACACGCTGCAATAGCCAACCAATGTTAAGCTTCTGTAATCGTCCCTACTCCTCCGGATGTGATCAAGGGGACAGCCATGAGTGCGTCAGACGAAGGAGAAAACCCGTTAGGGTTGGTCTATGTCTTATAAGGTCCATGGCAATAGTCGACAGAGTAAGCAGGGAAGAAGAAATGCCAAATTGCTAACAACCGTTAACTTATAAAATAATTAACTGTGTGCAAGTTAGATATTTAATACAGCTATTCTAAACTAATATGTGATAAGGTGGCAAAGAAAATGCAAAAAACAAAGTAAACATGTGAATGCTAGCAATAATAAATATGAACACGATAATTACTATATAGTTAACTAGCCGCTGCGCTGCCAGCCGTCGTCTGGCTTTTAAGTGTACCAGAAAAATGCCTAAAGAGAACACCAAACATTAAATTTGAAAACTGCACAGAATTTTACTCTGCAGAACAGTTTTATCGAAAAAGAAACAAACAACAACGGAGAAAAAAATTCAGTTAAAAATGCATTACATATAAAAAACATACAACGAAATAAGCAATATCCCTTAATACAAATATTATCCTAATAAATAAATTAACCAACTTCCCTTTGCAAAATCTTAAGAATTCCAATGGTATAAACAGATTAAGAACTTAAGCAAATTTAAAAAATATCATGCAAAACTTTTTTATAATTAAAATTATATATAATTAAAACATAATATTCCAATGAAATAAGCAATATCCCTTGATACAAATGTTAATTATCCTAATAAAGTAATTAAACGATTTACCGTTTGAAAAAGAAATAACTTTTTTAATTTCTTAAACTTTTCAGTCTCTTAAAAACAGTAACATAAGAAATAGGATGAAAAACTGTTGCCAAACCGAAATTTTTAAAAGAATGAAACTATTCGAAATGATGCAATTTCATCAAAAATCGATCAACAACAATAAGAAAGGAAAATTGTTACCAAAACTACATTTTAAAATATCTGAGACGTGAGAAGTATATTCGGAAGCTTCGTTTAAAAAATTTTTAAAAAATACAAAATATTATTATTTTTCCAAAATTCCTTTTTTAAAAGGCGTCGAAAGGATTAAAGTTCAACGTGTCCAAAAATTAAAGGAAAATAAACGGCACATTTTTTAAAATAAGTTTTTTTTTAAAAAATTCCGCTGAAAAGGGGTTAAGCTCACCTTCCTAAATAAATTCGTGTTTAATCGATTTATTGAAATACGAAATTTATTTTAAGTTCGTAAAATAGCTAAGTGTCTACGCTTCACGACGATGTGAAAAGGAAATGTATAGAGTGAAATCTCGCTTTCCTGTAGCCCATTATGTCTCAAAATGACGAGATTAAGATTTGGTCACAAAACATAAAATAAAAAAAATTCTAATTCGAATTTCGAAAAAATCGCTTCGAGGTGCACTGGCTCTTGTGTAGATACACCTATGTACCAAATTTCGTGGCCCTGGGTCTATTAGCTTACTCGCAACACTAACGAAAGACACACACACACACACACGCACACACGCACACACACACGCACGGACACACACGGACACACACACGGACACAGACTCTTTGTTTTATTATATGTAGAGATTAAGATGTCTAAGTACCGCCCTGGGGCGTTTTCTATGGGTCGGAGCATTTAGGTTATAAATAAGAATAGGAATTGTGCTTTTCTGAGCATCCGGAATTTTTTAGTAGAATTTTTCTTCCAATTTGGCCATATAAACATTGATTTCCTTAACTTTGAGTTCACGGTGAACTGCCACATTTCTAACGAACCATCGATAGTTCACCGCTTCTCTTAACACAAGATTTTGGGCAATTTTGATTTTATTTATAGACGTTTTGCATGCGTAAGCCCAAACAGGACAGGCGTAGGGACGAAACATGGTTTTGCAAATGAGTAACTTATTGTCTACTGAAAGAACACTATTCCGAGCAATTAGGGGGCTAGTGTATGTTTACGCACTCGGAACTTGGCAAGAATGTAATGTGATTGGACCAGATGAGCCAATTATCAAGGATAACGCCTTCGTAAATAGGTTTGCATCAGATTTCGAAACATTTATTTGAATTTTCCATGAAGTGAGCCAGGATTCCAGTGCATGGATGTGATTCTGTAGTGCTTGTATAACTTAGCCATGAGCTGCGCTTTGAGTGAGGATTGCCTTATCATCTGCACACATTGCCAGCGTGGTGTGTGGTGTATGTGAGATGTCGTTCGTGTAAATATTAAAGAGTAAGGGACCTAAAAGGGACCCTTGTGGCACCCCGGCCTTAATTGGTCTTGGATTTGAGGTTGTGTGCAGACACGAACGACAAAGTGTCTGTTTGTCAGATAGGATTTGATGATGTTGATGACGTAACCTGGGAAGCCCAAGGTGTGTAATTCGTATATGAGGCCCTCCAGCCAGACTCTATCGAAGGCCTTTGCGACGTCTAAGAAGATTGCTACAGTAATTATTTTATTTTGGAGACATGATGAGATCATTTCTGCTGCACGCCATAATTATTTTACACGTTTTACAAAATATAAAATGGATAATAAAACAAACTCCAAGTTTCAAATTTGGGCTTCCAGATGCACTATTCGTAGCAAGATACGTCATTGACAATTGGCTGGCTCTAGGTATTGTTGTTTTATCACAATGCGAGAAACATACATACTTTTATGCAGATTCTTCATTATTTAATTTCTTCAAATGTAATACATGGCAATAATATTTGGTGACAACAATTTGAGAAGTGAAACGGACATCCAGAGTTGTTCGGCGCAAAATCGCAAAACGAAAATAATAGCCGTCCAGGAAAAAAGCCCCTTTGGACAAAAAAAATGTGTACTATATTAGTTTCTATGCATAACAAATCATAATCAAAAAAGTAAATAAGCTGTATTATGTTTAAGAAATAATAATGCGAATTTTCTCGATGCATTCATTTTACTTTTAATTAACTAATTAATTAATGCTGTTATCATAATTATCTCAATAATTTATTTTTTTAAATTTTAAAGTTTATTAACGTGCAATCAATCAAGCCTCCCAGATCGTAAGATTATTGCAAACGAATTTGTTATTTCAGAATAATAATTATTTTATATCTTTTTAGTCCAAAGGGATTTAGTCCCGAAGGACTATTACTTTCGTTTTGCGATTTTGCGTCGATTCACTCTGAATGCCCGATTCACTTTTCAAATTGTTGCCACTAAATGTTATCGCTCTGCATTAAATTTTAAAAAATGAAAAATCTGCATAAATGTATGCATGTTTCTCGCATTGTGATAAAACCTAGAGCCATCGAATTTTGAATGACGTAATCCTACTGCGAATATGGGCATCTGGAAGCCCTAATTTTGA
>KK121459.1:197685-208608 GCA_000611955.2 Stegodyphus mimosarum
CCTGTTAAACTCCATAGCCTTTATTTTTCGCCATTGTTGGCCGTAAGTATTTTAAAATACGAAAATATTCCTGTTTAGGAAAAAGCAAATTAAAAAAAAGGGGAGGCGGGAGAATTATTTCGGGCAATAACGAAATATAACTTTGAACCTGGTCTCCCGATTCTTAATATTTGAGAAACTTTTATACTCATTATGAAAAAAGTAAAGTATAAGAAGATTGTCTCTTGCAGGTTAAAAATTGATCGGGATATTTAATTTAAAAACTGGCAATTTTTATGTCATTTTCAATTTGCCTTGAAGGATCTGTTAGTTAAGTCAAATTAATTCCAGGAAATAAGTTTAAATTAAATGTAACAAAAATATGTATAATTTAATAGGCCGTATAACGAAGTCATATGGCATTCCACATCAGATTTTTTTTTTTTTTTTTTTGCTCAACTCATGTGTTATCTCAAATTATACTCCCCTCCCCTCAGAAAAAGCGCTGGATACGAAATGAAGAAAATTTTTAATGCTCATTCTTTAGTCTTATGAGTGGTTATTAAACTTGAACCTCTCATGATGTCAGCAAATCCGAAATAACACTATCTTAATAACTAATTCGCTGTGCTGTTTTTGAGGGAATAAAAACATTCTTAAATGTACCCCGCAGCATTAATCGTGCCCATCAACGCAAAGACAATTGTTGAGATGATCATTTTCCAATAGATCGTGAGTCCCGAAATTTTGCTCTTGTTGCAGCACCTGCAGGGTGCACCGGCCATTGTGCCTACCTTGCAGGCGCGTCGGGTAAACTATAATTGCTGGCACCTGTTGATGGATGGGGATGTTCTGAAATACAATGGGCGTGAATGGGCACCCGTGCACCGATTGTTCTTCAAATGAGTGGAGTTAGAATTCATGGATGTAACCTGCTACCCTTATCGTGTTGCAGATCTGCATGATGTCACTCAAAGAGAAGGCGATAGTAGTGGTGGAGTAAATTGACAGGAACTTTTATTATTCTGGATGCGAGCTTGTTGGAAGATTTGTTTTAGATGGACCTTCCTGCCATTTATTCTTTGATGGCCTGTTTCAGCCAAGATTGAATGATAACACAAATGTTTCAGCTCCTTTTACAACAAGCGAAACAGCAATATATATCATTTATAATTTTACAAAAGATATCATATATATGACAGTCTCTCTGACGTATAAGAGGACTAGTTTCTAAATTGTTCGGAGTTCTATTTGAGGAATTTAATGATATTTTAAGGCAGAAAGAACGATAGAAAATAATGCCTTTGCAAAAGTTTCAATGTTTCGGCAACAGGTTTTTCTTAAATTCTTGTTTTTTTATATAGCAATCTACAAGCTAATAGTAACAGTTTTTTCATTCTGGAATTTATTCGAGGAAATAAGTATTTGAGATTTACTTCGTTATTTTTAATATAAATATTTTAAGTTTTTCTATATTTTTACCTTGTCGCGAAGTAAGAACTGAATTAATTGAATGAGAAATACTGAATCGTCTGTGAATTTTTTTTTTTTTAAGGTATTATTTTTTTCGCACCCATATACAATTCAACAGATATATTCCAAGCTTTTTAAAACAGCATAGCAGCGTATGCTTAGAATTCCCGTTGCAGCGTTAAACGTTCGCATGCACTTTTCTATAATGCTTTCTTGTAGTTCATCATATCAATGTTCAATTTTCTTAGTAAAACCGCAATTTTTTTGTTCGTTTTTTTTTTTTGCTTTTTCATTATTAACGATTTTTGTGTTAACTTTATTTATTAAATATCATGTTCTTCGCACTTAAATCCCATAAAATTCAGTTCAACAGCAAAATCATAAAATGTTTAAAAACAGCATATCTTTAGAATTTCTGATACAAAGTCTATCGCGCTGGAGATAGAAAATTTTCATTACGTGCAGTGTTGCCACCGACCGCTTTCAATTCGTTCAGCTTTTTAACTAGAAACTTATTACATAAATTGATTTTAAAATTCAAGTAGCTGTAAATTCATTTGTAAATTCTTTACTACTTGTACGTTTTACAAAGTCCGAAATACTAAATCCGAAATTTAAAATTCGGGTTGCCTGGTGCACATGTTAGTTGGAGGACCTGTTCAAAATTTGATGCTCTAACTACCTTCGCTTTTTCACAGTGTGAAGAACGTGCATACATACATGCAGTTTCTTCATTACTTAATTTCTCTAAAAGTAATAAAAGGGGACAATATTTGTTTTTACAGAATTTAAAAAATGATACAGCAGTTTAGAGTAGACATCCCAAATCCGTTAGCCTGCGAGCTCAGCGGGAGCATATAAAACCTAAACAAACCCTTTTAGGAGACCGTTAAAATCTGAAACCTTTCAGATTTTTTTTTTTAGCGTAATTATCTCCTGTTTCCGTTTGTCAGCCCAGAATTTTTGGAACTTTTTCCGAAACAAAATTACAAGGATCTTTTTATATAAGGATCCCCTAATGTCAGGAAAAAGAATTTAAAAAAAAAATCTGAAAGCTTTCAGATTTTATATTGCGCCCAAAAGGGTATATTTTTTAGCGTTTTGTGTGTTACTTTTATTTATTGAATATCACGTTCTTCGCACTTCAACCATAACATTCAATTCAATAGCAGTATCATAAAATAATTTTAAACTGAGCATATCTTTAAAATTTCCTACACACAGTTTCGGAGGCTGGACATTTTTTCCCCTTGTACAGGGTTGCCATTGCTCGCTTTGAAATCGTTGAGCTTGTTAATAAAAAAATTAATTAAAGTTTTACAAAATATGACATATATAATAAAACAAATTCCAAATTCCAAATCTGAACTTCCAGATGCCCATATTCGAGTGGAGAACTACGTTGTTCAAAACTACGTTGTTGTTCTACGTTGTTGATGTTTTCCCATAGTGCAAGAAACATATATGCATTCACGCAGATTCTTCATTATTTAATTTCTTTAAATATAATACAAGGCTCTAATATTTGGTGGCAATAATTTGAAAAGTGAAATATCCTTTATAGTGAACCAGTGCAAAATGCAAAAACTAAATTAATAGCCCTTTCGGGCAAATTACCGGTTTGGGCTAAAAAAACGTATATTTGCTTCCTTTAGCAGGGAGCAAGTCTTTAGTTTATATTTCTGAAGTTTATGAAAGAAATTAATTTTATTAATTATTAAGAAATTAATTATCCTTTTTAAGAAAATTAGTTGTTTTATTTCTTAAATTGTTTACAGTGCTTATATGAAAAAAAAAAAAAAAGGGCGTGTTGCCTTTGAGAAAGTCCCATTTTTTCACTGTAACCGTAACTATGAAAGATCTATTGTTTTGAATCATCACAATCTCGATCGCATATCTTGAAATGTTTTTTTTTTTTTTTTTTTTTTTTTTTTTTCACGCCGACAGTTTTCGTCACGCCTGTATCCTTTCAACAGCATTTATGATTTTTCGATGTACTGATCTATTTGTGCTGGAAATAAGTGGATGTTGCCATTAGAAAATTTCGATTTTTTTAGTCCAAAGGGGTTTGTTTCTGAAGGACTATTGTTTTCGTTTTGCGATTTTGCGTCGGAAATATATATTGCGTCGTCTGTATCAATTTTCAAACTGTTGCCACCAAATCTTGCAGCCCTGTATTATATTTAAAGAAATTAAATAATGAAGAATGGGCATAAATGTATGTATGTTTCTCGCATTGTGATAAAACAACGGTACCTAGAGCCATCGAATTTTGAATGCCGTGATCCTGCCGCGAATATAGGCATCTGGAAGCCCAAATTTGAAATTTGGAATTTGTTTTATTAACGATTTCATATTTTGTAAAACTTTAACTAATTTTTGATTAACAAACTCGAGGATTTCAAAGCGGGCAATGGCAACGTTGTACAGAAAAAAACATTTTTATCTGCAGCGCGTGAGACTGTGTGTAGGAAATTCTAAAGACATGCTCAGTTTAAAATTATTTTGCGATATTGTTCTTTAACTGAATTTTACGGTTTAAATGCGAAGAACGTGATATTCAATAAATAAAAGTAACATACAAAATGTTTAATTTAAAATATGAAACCTTTCAGATTTTTTACTTTTATTTATTTATTTATTTTTAACTTTAACTATAACGGTGAGAGATCTATTGTTTCAAATCATCATAATCTCGAGCGTACCTTCAAATAATAAGATCTGAAATTCCATTTCAATTTCTTGAGCGGATAGACCCATTAGGGGTTCTCATATCGGGAATGATTTTTATGGCCACCCTGTATGCGATAACTACTTTCGCTTTACAGAAAATACCTGAGGAATCTACTTCCTATGTTTAGCAAACACAGAAAATTCCAAACATTCTAGAATTACTATTTTGAATGAAATTACAGACTTCAGCAATCTTAAACGACGATCAACTTATCATAAAAAAAAATATGATTTAAATGCTGGAAGTAGCAAGTTTTATCTGTGTTTTTACCTCATTATTCAAATCACACTTTAATTTTTCTAAATTTATTTACTTATATGTTTCGCTCTGCTACTCGTGCATAGCAAACCACAAATTTTGCATATTAAAGCATAACATAATGCGTTTCGGAACACCGAGTTTTCCATTAATGAATAATGGGAATAAAAAGTTACAGAGAATACTGATTTGGCATTTGAGCGTCGCATGAAGCATTGCTTATACAGAGGGTGTTTATTCACATTTACAACGATTTCGGGGTCGTTTAGTTAATGTTTTAAAAGTAAATAGTGTTTTTTCAGCATTCGATCTTATAGCTTTTTTTTAAGCCCAAAAAGGGCGTTAGCCCTGAAGAGCTATTACTCTCAAAACGGCATTTTGTGTCGAACCATTTTAAATGTCCGAATCACTTTCAGATTGTTGCCATCAAATATCAGCGTCTTATATTATATTTAAAGAAACTAAATAATGAAGAATCTGCATGAATATATGCACGTTTCTCGTATTATGAAAAAACAACGTACATAGAGTCATCGAATTTGGAATAATGTAGACCTCCAGCCGAACATGGGCACCTGGAAGACCGAATTTGGAATTTGGAATATGTTTTATTGTCAATTTGATATTTTGTAAAACTTTAACGAATTTTTGATTACCAAAACTCAACAGTTTCAAAGCGAGAAGTGACAACACTAAAGGGAATAAAATATTTTGATCTCCAACGCGCGAGACTGTCTATTAGAAATTTTAAAGATATGCCGTTTTTAAATATTTTTAGCACAACGTGGCTTTAGCCGAAATACTCTCGAAACGTGTATGTGTCTCTAAATGAGGGGAGGGGGCGACATCTGTTTGGGTGTAATATAAAATCTGAAAGCTTTCATATATTTTTTCTTTTTTTTAGACCAAAAGGACGTTAGACCCAAACGGCTATTAGTCTCAAAACGGCATTTTGCGTCTTTCATTTTCAGCGTTGGTTCGCTTTTCAAAGTGTTGCCACAAAATATTATCAGCTTGTATTATATTTAAAGGGACTAAATAATGAAAAATCTACATGAATGCATGAACGTTTCTACCACTTAAGCTACTTTAACACAAATTACTGAAGTAACCGCAGCTTAATGTGGTCACGGTTAAAGTTATCTTTGGGATATCATCATCAAACTGTTGCTAAACTATACAAACTTTTATTACCCGGTGTCGTCGCAGGTGCAGTCAAGAAGGAGATAATGACGTTAATTACAAAGGGGAAAGTAAATGGGTGAGTTTGAGGTCATAAGGGGAGATGTATTGTAAAAGAAAGATGTTTCCAGGTCTCGTTCAGGATCAATATATCAGAACTAAAAATTAAAACGGAGGTATACAGAAAGCCGTGATTTGTTCTTTGCTGTAAGTCAGTAGTTACCAAACTGTGTACATGGATTTTGTTTCCCGTTTTTCTGAATAATATTGGAATAATTCAAGGATTATATCCGGTAATATCTTAATATATATAGGATTATTTTGCAGTGGGAAAACCTAAGGTATAAATCATTTTCATTAATTAGTCTTTTTTTTCCTTACCAGTACCGAATATCCGTTTACTACGCGCTCCATCAAATCCATACATATAACAAATTGAAGAGTCTTTCTGTGTGTGTCTTTCGCTCGTGCTGCGCGTAAGTTAATAGACCCATGGTTACGAAATTTGGTACATAGGTGCATCTAGACAAGAGCCAGTGCACCTCCAAGCGATTTTTTTCCAAAATTCGAATGAGATTTCTTTTGTTTTATCTTTTTAATGAAATTTCGTCAGACATAATGGGCATACCAACAATAATGGCACTCAGCCATCGTTGCTGATAATCACTGTTGCCATTGTTGCTGATAATCACTGTTGCCATTGTTGCTGATATCAGTACTGTTGCCACTAGGAAAAATGAAGACGGAAATTAGTGTTTTAAGACTTTTTAATTAATATCTCTGATTTTAGCCTTTCTTTAGTCCAAAGGGGCTTTGTCCCTGAAGAACTGTTGTTTTCGTTTTGCGATTTTGCGTCGGAAACATTAAATGTCGATTCACATTTTAAACTGTTGCCACTAAATATTGCAGCCCTGTGTTATATTTAAAGAAATTAAATAATGAAAAATGCGCATAAATGTATGTATGTTTCTCGCATTGTGATAAAACGACGGTATCTAGAGCCATCGAATTTTGAATGACATAATCCTACTGCGAATATGGGCATCTGGAAGCCGAAATTTGAAATTTGGAGTTTGTTTTATTATCGATTTCCTAATTTCAAAATTTTAATGAATTTTTGATTAACAAATTCAATGATTTTAAGTGAGCCATGGCAACGTTGTCCAGGAAAAGCAGTTTTATCACCAGCGCGCGAGACTGTGTATCGGAAATTCTAAAGATATGCTCAGTTTAAAATTATTTTGCCATATTGCTGTTGAACTACTAAATTTTATGGTTTATGTGCGAAAAACATGATATTTAGTAAATAAAGGTAGCCCACAAGATGTTAAAAAAAAGCGCCCCTTTGGACGTAATTTAAAATATGACACTTTTTTTTTTTTTTTTTTTTGCGATTTTGCGTCGGAAACATTAAAAAGTCTTAATCACTTTTCAAACTGTTGCCACAAAACACTGCAGTCCTGTATTATATTTAACGAAATAAAATAATGAGGAATCTGCATAAATGTAAATATATTTCTTTAAATGTGATAAAACAACGGTACCTAGAGCCATTCAATTTGGAAAAACGCATGTTTGCACC
Organism: Stegodyphus mimosarum; assembly: GCA_000611955.2. Classification (NCBI taxonomy): domain Eukaryota; kingdom Metazoa; phylum Arthropoda; class Arachnida; order Araneae; family Eresidae; genus Stegodyphus; species Stegodyphus mimosarum. The sequence goes on from KK121459.1 coordinate 204,894, forward strand.
CGAATATGCGCATCCAGAAGCCCAAATTTGGAATTCAGAATTTGTTTTATTACCTAGTTCATGTTTTGTAAAACTTTAACGAATTTTTGATGAACAGACTCAAACGATTTAAAAGCGAGCAATAGCAACACTTTGTTGGGGAAAGGGGGGAACTTTTTATCTCCAGCGCGCAAGACTGGGTTTCGGAAATTCTAAAGGGTATGCTCATTTTAAAATCATTTTGGGATATTGATCTTGAACTGAATTTTATGGTTGAAGTGCGAAGAACGCAATATTTAATAAATAAAGAAAACACGCAAAAGTTAAAAAACGCCCCTTTGGACGTAAGACGTAATTTAAAATCTGAAACCTTTCAAATTTTTTTTCTTTTTTTTAATTAATAAAATTGTTCTGCAGAGTAAAATTCTGTGCAATTTTTAAATTTAATGTTTTGTGTTTCCTTGAGGCATTTTTCGGGTACATTTAAAAGCCAGACGAAGGGTGGCGCCGTAGCGGTTAGTAGTAAACAAGCGTTTAATTCAGATGATTATATTAAGCATTGACTAACGTTTCCTATAGCTAAATTTTAATTATGGCTCCCTATGAACAACTCCCTTAATTCTAATTCACAGTTTTTAATTTGAGGGCAGAATATGAGCTTAAAGTTAATCTACGAGCATAATCGCTTTAAACAATGGGATTTTTTTTAAGCACTGTGACACGACACTGCTTAATAACAGCAAACTTTGCATCAATAAAAATCATTTTCTGGATTCGGAAATTAATTTTTCCTCAGAGTTGTTGCTTTAAGAATTGCAAGTGACAAGTACGAATAATGTACACTGCGCAAAAAGAACGGGAAAGAAAACAGTTCTCTTATTTCCCGTTCTAGTGGGCCGATCGATGAAATTCAAATTGCGTTTTTCACGTCTCGAAAGCGCGACCTAGGATATGTATTCGATTTATATATAGCATTGTTCTAACTTACGTATTTTGACATAAAATCGGACCTTTTTCTGAAACAACATGCGATTTTTTTTCCATATTTCAATTCTACGATTCAAATCGTGCAAAACTGCGGAGTTTTGTAAATATCGTAAGAATAGTTTTTTAAAAATTACCTCTCAAAAATTTAGTTCTTCAGTGTTAATTGAATCTGGTATGTATTTATTAATCTCTATTTTTTTATGAAATTTATTTGATTCTTCCCTTCACATTTCGAAATTTAGATTCATTCCATATAAAATTCGCCCATTTTTTATGATTTACTTTTAAATTTTGTAAATTTTCCGGAAAAAATGTTGAATTATAATGTGTAAAATTTTACCATCTTCTTAAAGTAAATGTATTTCTAAGCATACCTGCAAAAAATTAAAGTTTTTTTTATTCAGAATTTCCGAAGATATACGTGAATTTATATATTAGCACGTTTTGAAATTTGGCATATTTGTTAAAAACGACAATAACATCAAATGTGGTTTAGGCTGCTTTGTTAAAATTATTGGAAAGTAGGAACGATGTGACTTTTTTTTTCCCGCTCATACACATTGTAAAAAGTTAAAAGAAAATCGGTTGGCATGTATTAAAAAGTTCGCCAAGGGAATTATTCTTGGCGCAAACTGAAAAAAAAGGTGCCAAGATAAATTTCGAATTTCTGCGTAAAATTTCGCACCAAATTTTACGAAATTTAATATTTAGGCACAATTTGAGTCGCAGAATAGAAATATGGGAAAAACATTGGCATGTCATTTCAGCAAAGGTCTGATTTTGTGTCAAAATACCTATATTAGAACAATGCTATGTATAAATCTACATTAACTGTATCAACTAAAACAAATAGGATTCACTAAAGCCTCTGATGGTCTTCAAATAACGTGAGAAAGAGAAAACATCTAACTCGTAATTAAACAAATTCATTCGGGTCACAAAGACATTCCTACAAATTCCGTACCCTTTTCTCGAAACCTTAGAATAATATTCTTGTGCACACCTACATTAAATAGAACGTACCCTTTTTGCAGAATTATTTGCTCCCTCAATTCCAGCGGCCGAGCGGTAAAGACGCTGAAAACTGGTAGTTCGGTCCGAGGTTCGAATCCCGCGAACGGGCTGGCTGCATGGGCGTTTTCGTGGTTTTCCCTATGTGTAACGTGTATACGAGCCAGTTTCCCTTAGAAAGTCCTCCACGAAGTCATCCCTCCCCTTAGGCGGATAGCCCTCGTGTGCTTTGCCATAATTGAATAACCCTAACCCTAACCCCTCACTCACACATATTGTTCCCCTTATCGCTTGCCAGTTCAGTATGCCATTATTCGAACGCCTAGGAATAATCTTCGAATGAATGAATTCAGAAGATAACAGCATTACACTTCAGCTTTCATCGTGTATAGAAAAGAATGGGCGTTATTCGACGAATATACCTAAAAAATAATTAGTATAGTTTGAAATTATAGATGCGCGTTATACACCAGGTGCATTACACGCCGTAATATACAGTATTCGTATTAACTTTAGGTTAACTTCAGTTTTTATAAATATAGTTAAATTCATTAAAAAATTTTATCAATTTTTCAATTTTTTAATCAATTCGTACTCTTATTCAAAATTTGGGAATATTTACGTCATTTTTCACAAATTACTTACATTTCTGCAATCGTATAGCAGTTAGTTGCTGCATTTATTCTTTTTCATTTTTCACACAGAACATCCATTTTACATTAGTTTATGAATTAGCAGCTACATCTTTACATTATCTAACACAGTTAACAGCTTAACACTACTCAACTTTATATAGTATCAGTATCTATATAGTATCATCTATTTACAGAATTAGCAGCTACAAACTGCTCAATCTTACATTCTTTAACAACTGCTACACCCCTCTCCCGCGTGCAAAAGTAATGAATGTGTGGCTACATGATAAGTTAAACTGAAACTTACTATTTGCTTGCCTTTTCTGTATTATTTTTGTAGGTTTTATTTATTTTATTTTATATTATTATTTTTCATTTTTATGAAGTTTTAATTGGTATTTTTAGCTTATTTTGATTTGCATGCATAATTCGTGTCGGGGAAGTACCTATATAGATAAGGGTTTCCAAATTACTTTGGATCTGTTCTCCTTATTACATTGGCTATGGACTTTTAATTTATATTTTTGTTTCCTATAGTGGATTTGCTTTCTAATTATCTGGAAATTCTTTTACTACTAAATTTCTCATTTAAACATTTCACTACTTTTGGATTGTGTAATTCTTTACCCATGCCTATATGGATGAGAAACACGAATTGGGTGATTAAAGAGTTAGATTTGGGGGCAACTTCCCCTTCAAAAGATCTGTCTCCTGCCTGCTCAACAATTATTCACTTAATGCAAGTTAATTTAGTTTCAAAAAATTTTTTTTAAAGTTTTAAAGAGAAAATTTTTGGACTGTACATTTTTTCGTGTGTTTAGACGCTTGGACTTAATTTACTTACGCTTTCCGAATTTGAATGATATTGTAAATTAGATGATATTGCAGCAATAATTAATCATTTTATTTCGCTTACAATTGAATTTTAATATTTAAAATTTTAATAAGCGCTTTATGAATGAGATAATGATTACGTATTTGTTAAATTCAAATATATATATATATATACATATATATATATATTATATATATATATATATTTGAATGAAATGAAAAGAACATGCATTTAGAATTGTGACTGGGGAAAAAACAAAAAGAAAAGA
>KK121459.1:208878-224649 GCA_000611955.2 Stegodyphus mimosarum
TGCACAACTTTTTTTTCTCAAGTCAGTAAGATTAAATTCCTTGGTTACTTATTAAGCTAATAATCATTTCTAGTTGCATAATTACTTTTCAGCTATTTAGGCAAAGCTTTTCCTTCCAAAAGTTTGCATTTTGTTATGTGTATCCACCTGCTATGAGCTGAGAGCCAACGAGGCACAAAAACAAGAGGGAACACCCTTGCCCTTTGCCACATAGTACCTCACTTCCCCATCTCTCGTTGTTAATGACCCAAACCCTCTACAATAAAAGAATAAAAAATATAAAATAAATGTTCAAAAATAAAATGAAGAAGAAAGAAAACTGGAAACAAAGTTTATGCTTCATTGCCTTATTCCTTTCCGCCTGGTGGCCATCTTTGGTACTGATGATTGCATTAGCTACAATTAGCTCCCCCCTTGCGTTTTGGCATTGTTAGATTCTTCGCACGTGCAACTCTGCGTGAAGCCTGGAGTTGGCTACGCAGAACAGAACCAATGTCACCTGACACAACCGACATTCTTATGCTGTTTCAAATACTTATTAAGTGCCACAAAGCCGATACTTTTTATAACAAACAAACTTGCGCATAAATTAAGGCATGTGTATTATTAAAAATACAAAGAAGTTCTTAAAAATATGCGTGTTTAATTTCATGGAATGGTTTCACTATGTTTTTTATTGATGGTGCTTTTCTGGTAAATGACACAGGACCCTCTCTCAGTAAGGTGTCTCGGATTTTTTGTTCTTTATATTTTGGTGGTGATTTTTGGTATACATCTTCTGTCGCGAGTGTATTAGCACGTTCAAACAGAGCATTATCACGCGTCGATGATAACTGCACGCGTGAACGGTTTATATTTCACGCATCAGAGCACCACGAGCAAGCACTGAGTGAGAAAGTGAACTGATTATTTTAGAAACATTACAGCGGATCTGAAGACGCGAAGATGATTTCAATGAAATATTACCTGAGCTCCATAAGAAACAATGGACATTTGGAAAAATATTTTAAATGAATTCTAAGCACGTCAGATATAAAATACGTACAAATTTAAATTTATATGAAAATATATTGAGCGCATAAAGGATCACAGTGAAGTCTTTAAAGAATGTGAATGAATGCATGATATTCTTTAAAGGATAATCTTTAAAGGATACTTTAAAGAAAATCAATACAAAAGGCTTAATTTCTTTTATGCTTCCGTTAATTTGATTCTGTAATGTGTGTTTCATGCGATATGAATAAATTACAGTAACTAAGTGGAAGGAAAATTTTGAAAATATAAATGTTTTCTGAAATCCTTTGATTCTTAGAAGTCGGATCTTAACTTAATAAATAGCATAATTTGCTAAATTCGATTACAATTAGAAGTTCAACACACGCATATATATGTGTGATATAAAATGCAAAAGAAGACTACTAACTTTAATTTAGTGATAGTTTTTTTTAATTCCTCGTTTTAATTTGGAGCTTCGCATTCTTGAGGCCTTTCATGTTATATTTTACAAGAGATACAGCAATTTACAAATAATTTCACTAAAAATATTTATATATATTCAAAATTCGTAACAATATATATATATAAGTAAAAAAAATTATGAATAATTTAAAATGCCTAAAACTTGAGCTAAAGTAACTAAGCAATAAAACAATAATTTATTATTTGAAAAGAAAACTTAAGGAAAAGAAATTTAATTAATGCAATGAATTATTAGAAAAAACTTTAGTAAGTATTTTAAGTAGCTTTCCAAGTTAGTATCAAAAATAATTTAGATCTATTGTAGTAAAAATTATGTAAAATATGTTGTAGTAAGAATTATTTGAAATCTATAAAGAAAAATCCTTTGAAATTCCAAATATCAAATTGAAATTCCAAAGTAAGAAAGCTATTGTTACTGATCACAGATTAATTGACTTAGGGAAACAAACCAATCTACTATCAATTAACAATAACCAAATTAAGTGGAAATAGCATTAATTAATTTTTTTCCCTTGGAAATAATATATAAATACCTTTTCTAATAATGAATTATGTATTATATATATATTGGGACACTTTGTTTTTTCATTATAATTTGTTTTGCAAATCCCCTCCATTTGTAGCAATTTTTTACTTCATTCCCCTCAAATGGTCGCATTTATTTCTCCATTCCTTTTACTTTAGCAAAAAGTATTTTCATTTTAAGGACGCATTCGAACCTGGCCTTTATTTAGCCTTTACCTTTGACACTCAAATTTTTCGATAAAAAAAATTTAGTTTTACATTGTAATTTGAATAGCGTTTCATTTTTATTAATAATAATTAAAATTAAATAAATAATTGTCTTATTATTTTATTATTTTTATAAATATTTCTTTCAATTGTAGTTAGTCCAATTTTTTGCCTTGATTATAAACGTTTTATTTCGGCATTACATGTAAGTTTTCCTCGTATAATTTGTTTCTATTTGTCTTCGGACAACAAAAACGGGTAGAGGATTGAGACCAATTCAATGAGAGCCTCAAATATGTGCAGGTTTATTGAAGAATTACACGTAAAACTTTTTTTAGAATTAAAAACCATTATGCTAATTTGTAGAGACATTAGGCTATTTAGTAGCAGGAGACATGAAAAATATGCAATTCCTTCGCCGGGAATCGAACCACGGACCTCTGAAATACCGGCTCAGTGTGCTGACCATTACACCACGAAGGCACGCTAAGAATGTGGGAGATATACCTTATATACTCCCCTTTTTAAAGGGCGACTAGGGTTTTTAGGGGACCTAGTCGCCAAATCCTGGGTGTGGAGAGTCATCATCCACAACCCTTTTAGTTCGGGCGCCAGTGTAGAGACATTAGGTTATTTAGTAGCAGGAGACATGAAAAATATGCAATTCCTTCGCCGGGAATCGAACCACGGACCTCTGAAATACCGGCTCAGTGTGCTGACCATTACACCACGAAGGCACGCTAAGAATGTGGGAGATATACCTTATAAATTGACGATAGAGGTCTCAGTGAGTTGATCGGAATGAAACTCGTTTTGTTGTTCAGTTAATTGACTTTGTTTAAAGCTTCAGAACACTTTTCCCTTGATAAGCTCTGTTTGAAGCTTCAAATAAAAAAGATTAACTTTGGTTTTCACTTTTTTTGTATTTTTAAACTTTTTCTGTTGCAAATGTATATTATAAAATTTGCAAGTTCATAAAAATGGAAATAGGTAGGGAATCATGGTTCTTACAATCCTTAAATAATTCTCTCATATATTTCATTTCCCATATTATATATATATAACAGTGTCCCAATAAAATGTATACACTTTTTGACAGTTCATAACAACCACATTTTTTGTTCTTTTTTCAGGTGTGACTGATTAAAATAATGGCTGGAATCAGATTAAACTTTGATGAAAGAAAATTCATTCTGAAGTGCTTCTGAAAGACAGAGAACATAAGTGCAAAGACTCTTTAGAATGGAGTTTCAAAGAGATGCACCACCAAGACTCACAGTTACTCGATTGCCGGATAAATTTGAGGAAGACGGAATTGTTAAGGATGTCCATAAGAACTGTTCCGGAAGACTGAGATCATCCACCAGCCCCACAAGAGAAAGAGAAGTCATTGAAAATTTTCAGCAATCGCCAAGAAAATCTGTTCGGCAAGCGGCTTGTGAAACAGGAGTTCCAAAATAGAGCGTCCATCGTATTTTCAAGCGTGCTCAATGGAGAAGTTTTATTCCTAGCTTTAGTACACGCTCTCAATGAAGACGATTTTGACAGAAGACTTGAATTTTGTGAGTGGTACCAAGCAAAATGTGCAGAGGGCAATCAATTCCTGTACAAGATTGTTTGGAGTGATGAGGCTACGTTCAAGTTGAAGGGTTAAGTTAAGCATCACAGTTGCATTTATTGGGAGCCTAGCAATCCTCATGTGACAGTAGAACATCATGTGAATTTACCAGGGATTACAATGTGATGTGGTTTGTCAGCATTTGGTTTAATTGGGCCTTTATTTTTTGACGCTTCAGTGAATGGTGCAAATTACCTCAATTTGCTTCGGGAACCCGCCACGCATCCAAGAGATGTTTAGAAATGAAGATTGGTACTTCCAGCAGGATGGAGGACCTCCTCATTATCATCGTGACACACGGGCCTATCTCGAAGAGGAAGTATCGAATACTCTCCATGCTCGCCGGATTTAACCACCATGGATTTGCTTCTGTGGGGGTATGTTAAACAGAATGTTTACACCGCAAGATCAGCTACAATGGAGATGAGAGCAACCATTGAAACAGAATGTGCCAAAATACCAGCTGAAATGATTAGGAACATTTTGGATTCAATCAGCTGTGCATGGACCACTATGGCCAACAATTTGAACACTTTCGATAATTGCCTGGTTTCTACATTTGTTTCCATTATTTTCATTTTTTGAACTCTTCTGTATTATAATAATTGTTAGAGTTATTGCCGTTTAAAGAGTGTATACATTTTATTGGGACACTCTGCTGTATATATATTCAATTATTAATATGAATTTTGGTTATCTGCTAGGGCATATATATTTATAAACAATACAATAAATTTAAAAATAAATATAGCTCCTATTAAAGTGTCCACATTTAACCAAAAAGTTAATAATTTTAATCTGAAGTCAAAAGATAAACAATGCAATTTATGGAACAACTCTAGTAAAGGTCAATATAGAATAAATTCAATAAAATTTTAAATTACTGATGATTAGAAATATGTACGATTACGTATATTCGATTTGTTAAATTTATTCGATATATATCCCTACAAACACATAGAAAGTTCCGTTCTCGTATCTTGCAATTCCTTTTTGAATGCTTTGAGATAAAAGTAAAATGTTTAAGATGATAGGTTTTAAAAACTTAATTTCATTTTTATCGGCGTCATCGAATGTTCGGCCACTGAACATTTTTACTTACTCTAATAAATCAATTTATACTAGTTCCGTCAATCGATTCAAATGATATCAAAAAGAGAGGAATTAAATAAACTCAAACGCATTTAAGCGATATATTAGGATTACAAAATACTAATTAAAAGGTGTTTACAGAAAATATGATGTCAACAATTAAGATATATCAAAGGCAGCCATTTTTTCCTGGTCAAAACCAAACGATCCCGCTGATGTTGCCACAGATACAGTATTCCGTTGTAAAAGAAAACAGTAATAAGATTTAAGATATAATTCTGATGAAAATAATATAATACTGAAGAAATAATATAAAAAAAGAAAGAAAATCGGAAAGGTTTCAGATTTTAAAGTGTTTTGTGTGTTACTTTTATATATTAAATATCATGTTCTACGTACTCAAACCATAAAATTCAGTTCAAGAACAATATCGCAAAATAATTTTAAAATGAAAATGTCTTTAGAATTTTCGATACACAATCTCACGTACTGGAGATAATTTTTTTTTTCCCCGTATAGTGTTGCCATTGCTCGCTTGAAATCGTTTAGTTTTTTAATCAAAAATTCGTTGAAGTGTTACAAAATATGAAATCGATGATAAAACAAATTTCAAATTTAAGTTAGGGTTTCCACATGCCCATATTCTATGGAAGATTACGTTATTGAAAATTTGATGGCTCTAGGTACCATTATTTTATCACAGTGCGAGAAACATACATACATTCATGCAGGGCAGCGATTTGAAAAGTTATTCGCCGTTTATAGTTTTCAACACAAAATCCCAAAAAGAAATTAATAGTCCTTCATGGCAAATTGCCCCTTTGGACTAATCAAAAAAATATAATTCTGATATAATATAGAAAATATAATTACGGAGTATAAAAAAATCTTTTTTTTTTTTTTTTAAATTTTTTTTTCTTTTTGAAAGTGAGTATTTAAAATTGGGAAATGTTTAAAAATTCATATCCGAAGAAAGAACCTTAACATTATGAATAAAATCCTCAGAAATAGACGAATGGCATTAACTTAAGAGTACTATAAGCATAACAAGATAAATAGAATTCTTTCTTGACCTTAAAATCACCTGCAACGCATGTTTTGATTTTATTTAATAAGGAAGGAGAACAAAATTGTTGATAATTTAATCCGAGAATAAGCTTCTGATTTTTGAATGTATTGTGGAATTAAGTATCTTCTTGTCATGATAATAACCATTTTGAAAACAAATTATGTAGCTAATACAATAAAATGTGAGACAACAATGTAGTAGTTGCAGTTGTTAATATATAGCGATATCTTCTGGCACAAAGTCTAGCAATAAATTACTGCAGTTTCTGCAGTAATCTCGAAATAATTAAAAAAGTTTGCTTTTGTCATTATTGGTATTCTTCTTTTAGTTATTATTATAGTTGTCATTACTTTTTCATCTGCCTTTTTTTCCCTAATAATGGGTAATGGAATTTTACATTAGAAAAGGTGAAGAGAAAAAAATGTCTGTGGCATGGATGCGCTCAGCTACTTAGTGTTTACATTTATAATATGTTAAGAGTTGTAATTTCTTGTAAGAAGAAAATGAAGTCGCAAGAGAATCAAGCAAGACGGGGAAAATAGAACAGGGAAATCGAAAACCTTGTATTCGACATAAATTTTATAAAATCCCAATCGATTTCGAGGGCAAAACGGGTCCCCCTTCATCAGGAGCAAAAAATTATGCAAATCGAGAAAGCGAATGTCGATCTTGTTTATACCCTACATTCAACCAATGTAAGGAGTGGATAGCGTCATCTGTCGGCAGAAATAGTAACAAAAAAAATGAAGGGTTAAGTTAGTAGAATTTTGAAGGCATTAGGCAAGACTGGATTGGAATTAAAGTCATTGGCCAAACAGGATAAATTTTTGTGAACGTGAAAAGCCTCAAGAAAATCCAATTCCCTAACAGAACCAGCTTTCTGGGTAATTTTAGCAGAACCTATAAGGTATATCTCCCACATTCTTAGCGTGCCTTCGTGGTGTAATGGTCAGCACACTGAGCCGGTATTTCAGAGGTCCGTGGCTCGATCCCCGGCGAAGGCAGTGCATATTTTTCATGTCTCCTGCTTGTAATTAACCTAATGTCTCTACAAACCCAAATCAAACTTGTGATTGAATTTCCAACTATGATTAGTTATTGAAGATTTGCTAATTTTGCCTTTTCGGACGTACGATTCATGTTCCTTTACGCGAAACTTTAATGCTTCCGTTTTGCCCTCGAAATCGATTGGGATTTTACAAAATTTACGTCGAATACACGTCGAAGGTTGTCGATTTGCCTGTTCTAAGAAAATGAAGTATTGTAATTGCGAAAAGCTTTGGTTATGAGATTCCAACGAAAATATTCAATGATCGTTCCCGAAACCATTTTGATTTTTTTTTTGTGACGTCCGTATAGGTACGGACAGAATAAAAGACTTTTTTTCAAAATAAATTGTAAAATGGATTAAAAATCGATTTTTTTGTGACGTCTCTACGTACGTACGTACGTATTTCGTATAATTAAAAACAATTAGCTGTAGAACACTGAAATTGTCTATACGGGACTGCTATATCAGCTAGTTCTCCAACTCCCTTTTTTATTGCAATCGGCAATACCAAAATATATACGTAAGATATGTGTGTATGTATACCCGTCCCCTTATACCTGGCTTAACAGACTTTTCTCTTATTTTAGCAATCGTTGATCGTAGTCCTGTACTTCTAATTACAGAAGTGATTTAAGTGACAAAAATATTCGCTTTTTGGCAATATGAAATCAAAAAATAATAATAATAATAACTTTGGGCAAGTAACAAAATCTAACTTTTAATGCAGTTTTCAGGATCTCAAGAAAGTTTTATACTCGTTATGAAAAAATAAAAATGCAAGAAGTTAGAGTCCCGTACAAAACTAGGTCGGGATATTTAATTTCAAAAGTTGCAATTTTTGATCTCATTTTCAACTTGCCTTGAGGGAACGATTAAATGAGCTCTTCGCTGAAATAAGTATAAATGAAATGCAGAAAAACTGTGTATAAATTTTCACAATAGGCAACAACTCCTAGACAACCCAAGCATAAAAATATGTGATTATGATTATAATAGCTTAGACAATACTGACAGGCCCTTGGCCTAGCTAAATGTCTGGATTATGTAATACACTCTTACCTCAGTTATTTCTCTATATGTTATGTGCCACCACAAGATAACTGTTTGCATTCTGTGTATAATATGTTTGGATACTGTGTAGCTACTATAGTTCAACCTGCTCGTATACTGTTTTTTTTTTCTAATTTTATTTCATTTGTTTTGTGTGTTTACATTGAGTGTTTTGTTTGTATAATTTATTTTCATGGGTTCAGACTCCCAGTATTTGCATTTATCACTAATATGTTAAATCACACCGGCTCGACTGCCTTTCTCGCCCGATACCATTAACAGCTTTTAATTTCATAGCTAAAAATTGTACTAACTTTTTGTTACTAGTACTCAAACCTCCTACTAGTCACTCTGAAAATTAACAATTTTAATTATATATATATATATATATATATAAATCTTATACTGATTCGATTAGGTTAACTGCATCATCTTTCGTAATCCCAAATTATTCTACATGGGGTAGAGCCTAGAGCTCAGGCACCCGGGTGTAGCAAACACCGTTTCACAGGGAGTAGGAAAGGCTTTGCTTGTACGTCATCCTAAAGAAGTAAATGTACACTTTACTTATGCGAAGTAAAATCTATATTTCGATGTTTATTACACAATATCCAATCAAAAAATTTCAAAAATACAAGTAACCGAAAAAAATGTGAGCTATTGTTTTGTTGCGTGCGTGCAGGCTCGTAATAGATTGTGAATAAAATTTATTCCAATCGCAAGAAATATAACAAACCGCTTTATTATTCCTCAAAGATATTTGTACAATATCACGCAATATAAACAGTAGCTATATTTTAAACTACTAAAACGTTAAAAAGAACGCAATCCAAAGCGCAGAGAAAGCTAATCCGAACAACAAAATTACAGCAGCGAAGTTAACAACAGCAGTTCGCTTGAAACAACTAGCTGAGATGTTTCTCTCCGGCTTTTATAGATTTTAAAATCGGTCCCGTGAGATAATTCTAGTAATTTCTGGAAAGCAGAAGAGTAGAATTACTGTCCCAGCTAACATCATAGTCAATTACATTTATTCAAATTAAATATAACTAATCTAGATAAGCTTTTATTCAATATTAAATGCACGTGCTCTTGTATTTTTACTTTTACAGCGTAGCTTTTGCTTAACATTGCATTAGGAAATAAAACAATTTTAATCATAATTCTGTTATCTAAATCTGTTATTATAAAATATCTAACTAAATACAAAATTTGTAAGGCGTTCATGTCCAAGATGTGAAGTTCAAAAGAATAATTATAGATGCTGGTTCACCCTTCAAAACTTTCCATTTAGTTTTTTAAAGAAGCACATGTTTCGAAGCCCACAGAACAGCTGCAGTGACAACGGGGATCTTCTAAATTCAGTTATGTTTTCTGCCGATGCAATTTCCTCTTCCCCGTCAGTAATAATCACCTGATCTGTCTATTCTGCTACTACACCTCTCCATTAATAAAAATAACCAGTTCGAAAAAGATTTTTTTTTTCATCTTCCCTTTTTATGTAATCATAATAGTTTCATTACAAATATGGCAGCTGCGCGACATCCCGCTGTTTGGAGCGAAAAAGTGTGAAAAAAGAAAAAAAAACATTCTACAAGCATCGGGGGCGTTCGAGGATGAAATAGCCCGACAATGGAGAAAACAGTGTCGTAGAACCTAGCAAAAATGATTAGGATGGAATGGTTCGATGAATGTCCACGATCCTGCGCATGCGTCGACACGCCTCTTTTTCGACCCGATCGATGGAAATATGAAATGATAATCAAAATGAAGATTTTTGAAGAAGCTACTGTTTCTTGAGGCAAAAATATTCAGTTGTATTTAGAATAATCTATACCAGCGATTCTCAACCGTTGGTACGTAACAGACAAATAGATTGTACGCAAAGAAACAAAGTATTTTTAACTAGTAGATTTTAAAATCTAGTGAAGTAAAAAAACAATTGACAGAAATTTTCTGTGATTGAAATCTAACTGAAGATTTCAAAAATAACACGCTTGTTAACTATTGGATGAAACGAAAAAAAAAGAATTTAAAGGCATTTTAAATAAAGCTATTAATAGCTTATTCCCTTTTTGCGGAACCTGTTTGTGTGAACAAGGACTTTCTTCCATGTTATATTTCGGGGGGGGCGGGAAATACAGAATAAAATTAAAAGTAGATCCTAATTTACGGTTAACGCTAAGACACAAAGAAACTGATCTCTCTTAAACAGACCGAAATTTCGCAATACATTTTAGAATTAAAGTATTGTAACTTAAATTTTGATACTGAACATTGTAACCAGTGTTTAATCTATTACTTTTTATGGGCGCGTATTTAATACAAATAGCCAAAAGCTTCTGAAAATGGCAAAATATATATTTATTAATATTTCTGTTGAAAAATTTAAAAATAATCGTTGTAAAATGTAGTGGTGGTAATAAAGTTTTTCAATTTTTGTTTAGACGGTTCGCGTTAGTCAAAATGTCCAGGACCGCTGTATCTGTGCACGTCTGTCTGTTTGTGACATCAACTCCTCCAGAACTACGGGGATTTGAGTTTCGAGAGAGGTACTCCCGGATTCCAAAAATTCGTGGGAAGCCATTTAGACCATTCTCATCTTCTTACGACTTTAATCAGTCGAGACATTAATTAAAAAATCTGAAAACTGTAATTTTGGCACTCATTTTTCCGAGTGGCAACAGTCTCTCGGGATGGAGATAAAAATCTGCTTTATTTCGAAAAGTGTTGCCACTGCTCACTTTCAAATCACAGAGTTTGTTAATAAAAAATTTATAAGTTTTATAAAATATGAAATAAAATTAGCATTGCCAAACATTAAGTATATTATTCCCGATTCTCAAAAACTCGTGGAAGCCATTTCGACCATTCTCATATTCGTAAGACTTTAATCAGTCGAGATATTAACTAAAAACTCTCAAAATGCTAATTTTCGCACTCATTTTCTCCAGTGGCAACAGTCTCGACGCCTTGGAGATAAAAATCTGCTTTCTTTCCAAAACTGTTGCCACTGCTCGCTTTCAAATTGTAGAGTTTGTTAATAAAAAATTTGCAAATTTTACAAATTACGAAATAAAAGTAGCATTGCCAAACATTAAACATATTATTTTTATATAAGATCATATTCTGACGTTGAAGAAAGCAAGCGATTGCTTGTGACGTCATTGTATGTCGAAAATATTTCATTAATGTCAGAATTTTAAGTAAATAGCTGCTGCTGGCAACTTTTTGGTTTCAGGATAGGATAATTGACATGACATTTTGTTGCTATTATGTTTATTAATATTGAGGAAAAGTTGTTATATTATATTAAATTTAAATCGTCATACGTATGACCTGAAGTGTCAAAAGATTTTGCTCCCTGGTTTGGCAATAAAAAAAAATATTTACGAGTTGGTTGTTGCTTGGAAAGAATGAATTGATTTCATTCATATTGGAATGCGAATGCTTTTATGCATTTTCTTTTCAAGGTTTCCATAGAACTTATAAATTTTGCTTCGGCCTCAGCCCGCTCATCTGGCGGGTTTGCGCGATAGTTTGAATTATAACTTGTATTTCAAGGAATTTAAAATGCGCTAAAACGTGTACCTTCATTATTTCAACAGAAGTGTCAAACTAAGCAATTTTATGCTGCCCACGAATACATCACAGTTATGTATTCGTTCAAAATACGGTGTTACAAAGATTTCAGAATTTTAGTTATTTAAAGTTTCCGTGTTTAGTCCAAAGGGGTAATTTGCCCAGAAAGACTATTAATTTTGTTTTGGCATTTAACGTTGAATCACTAAAAACGGCGTATCACTTTAAAATTGTTGCCCCCAAGTGTTATCACCCTGCGTTATATTTAAAGAAATTAAATAATGAAGAATTAGTATAAATGTATCTTTCTTCCATTGTGATAAATCAGCGGTACATAAAGCCATCAAATTTTGAATAACGCAGACCTGCAGCGAACATTAGCACCTAATTTGCCTAATTTGCCTTAATAAGCCCTAATTTGGCATTTGAAATTTGTTTTATTATCAATTTCATATTTTGTGAAATTTAACGAATTTTTTTATTAAGAAACTCAACGATTTCAAAACAAGCAACGGAAACGTTGTACAGTAAAAAAAAAAAAACATTTTTATCTCCAGCTCGTGAGACTGTGTATCGGAAATTCTAAAGATATGCTCATTTTAAAATTATTTTCCGATATTGCTGTTGAACTGAATTTCATGGCTTGAGTACGTAGATCGTGATATTTAAAAAATAAAAGTAGCAGACACAACGTTAAAAAAACGAGCCTTTGGACGTAAATTAAAAATCTAAAACTTTCCAGTTTTTTTAGTTTGTTTGTTTGTTTGTTTGTTTTTCCCTTCCTGAAGGACTATTGTTTTCGTTTTGCGATTTTCCGTTGGAAACATTAAAAGTGTGAATCCCTTTTCAAACTGTTGCCACCAAATATTGCAGCTCTGTATTATATTTAAAGAAATTAAATAATGAAAAATCTGCATAAGTGTATGTATGTTTCTCCAAAAGTGATAAAACGATGGTACCTAGAGCCATCGAATTTTTCATAACGTAATCCTTTTGTGAATATGGGCATCTGGAAGCCCAAATTTGAAATTTGGAATTTGTTTTACTATCGATTTCATATTTTGTAAAACTTTAACGAATTTTTGATTAACATAACTCTAGGATTTCAAAGCGAGCAATAGCGACGTTGTACAGAAAAAAGAATTTATCTCCAGCGCGTGAGACTGTGTATCGGAAATTCTAAAGATATGCTCATTTTAAAATTATTGTGCGATATTGGTGTTGAATTGAATTTTATGAATTAAGTGTGAAGTACATAATATTTTAAAAATAAATAACACAGAAAACGTTTAAAAAAAAAAAAGGACCCCTTTGGGCGTAATGTAAAATCTGAAAGCTTTCGGATTTTTTTAAATTAATTTTCTGCTATATTTCGATATTTAAAAATTTTTTCTTAAATTTAATATATGTTACAACTTTTACTTTCCACAATGCGCACAATATTTAGTAAGCTTTGCACTTTTAAAACGCTACTCTTTTAATAGTACTACTCTTAAAAAAATTCTATTACATTAATCATTACTATGAATGTTTCGCGTGATTACTTTATATATTAAATAGCACTATCTTGGCGCTTACGCCACATAAACAGCAAAATCGCGAAATATTTAAGATCGGTATATCTTTAGAATTACCGATACACAGTTTCGCGCGTTGGAGATAAAAATGTTGTTTTCCGTTACAGTGTTGCTACTGCTTGCTTTGAAATCGTTGATTTTGTTTATAAAAAATTCGTCAAAATTTTTCAAAATATGAAATAGGCAATAAAACAGATTCCGAACTTTTGTTTCCAGATACCCATATTCGAGTGGAGGACTACGTTATTCAAAATTGGATGTCTCTAGGTACCGTTGTTTTTTCACAGTGCGAAAAACATACTCAAATTTATGCAGATTCTTCATTATTTGCAGTCTTTAAATATAACACAGGGTGATAACATTTGGCGGCAACAATTTGAAAAGTGATAGCTAATAAGTTCAGTTAGGAAAGTTTGGACTACGAATAATCGCTTTGTTTGAGATTACATTTTCATGAGAACAGGTTTTTTAAACAATCGAAAATTGATAAGAAAAGAAAACGATTGACCGATTTGCATGTACAATCCGCGATGAACTTCCAGTAATTTCTCTCCAAGGCTACTGCTCTGAATCTAATACCATCAAGAATCAGGCTATAGTGAGAAATTAAAAGAGTTTATGATTATTTACATACAAAGATGTGTATTTTTATCTATGCATCGAAGAAAATGGTGAGAAATAAGAGAAACAAATTAGGTTATTATTATTTACTAGTGATCTGCGGCCGAAGCAAAGAGTATAAGCTCTATGTATACCTGAAACGAAAATAAATAAAAACATTTCAGTAGGAATGAAATCAGTTCATTCTTTCCAAGCGACAAGCAATTCCTAAATAATTTTTTGTTGCCAAACCAGAAAACAAGAACTTTTGACACATCACGTTAATACGTATATGTATGACGTCCTGATTTAAATTTAATGTAGTATAACAACTTTTTTATCAGTATCAATAAAAGAATTAACGTCATACCGTGTCAGTTATCCTAACCTCAAATAAAAAAGTTGCCAACAGCAGCTATTTATTCAAAATGCTGACATTAAGGAAAAGTTTTCGATATACAATGACGTCACGTGCAATCGCGTGCTTTCTCCAACGGTAGAATATGACCTTATGTAACAGTAATATATTTAATGTTTGGCAATGCTATTTTTATTTCATATTTTGTAAAACTTACAAATTTTTTATTGACAAACTCTACAATTTGAAAACGAACAGTGGCAACACTTTCGATAAAGCAGATTTTTAACTTCAATGCGTCGAGACTGTTGCCACTGAGAAAAATGAGTGCGAAAATTAGCGTTTTGAGAGTTTTTAATTAATATCTCGACTCATTTAAGTCGTACGAAGATGAAAATGGTTGTAATGGCTTCCCAGGAGTTTTTGGAATCCGGAATAATATATTTAATATTTGGCAATGCTATATTTATTTCATATGTTTTAAAACTTCGGAATTTTTTTTAAGAAACTCTGCGATTTGAAAGCGTCAGTGGCACTACTAATAATACTGCACGAAATAAAACAGATTTTAATTTCTAGCGTACGAGACTGCTGCCACTCGAAAAAATAAATATATTTAGCGTTTTCAAAATTTTAAAATTAGCATTTTCAGTGCTTTTAATTAATATCTCGGCTAATTAAAGTCATGCGAAGGTGAGAATGGTCGAAATGGCTTCCACGAAGTTTTTGGAATCCGAGGAAGGTCTCTGGAAATTCAAGACCCCGCCGTTCCGGAGGAGATAATGCCAATAAATTCTCTCAAGTTTTTAAAGCATAAATTTAAGTAGATTATTTAATGATTAATTAAACATGCTAGAATTATTTAATAGGAATATCAGTCTAAGAGTTTAATATTTAGCGATTATCTTGCTTGAATTACAAAGTGTAACCAATAAAATATGTCATGGAAGTACCAAATTTTACATTCCAAATAGAAAATAAACAAAAATTTGAGGTTTTCTTTTTTGTTTTTTGTTGTTGTTGTTGTTGTATTATTAGTCTAAAGGGGCTTTGTCGCTAAGGGACTATTGTTTTCGTTTTGCGATTTTGCGTCGATTCATTCTGAGTGTCCGTTTCACTTTTCATATTATTGCCACCAAATATTATCGCCTTGTATTATATTTGAAGAAATTAAATAATGAAGAATCTGCATAAACGTATGCATGTTTCTCGCATTGTGATAAAACGACGGTACCTAGAGCCATCGAATTTTGAATGACGTAATTCTACTGCGAATATGGGCATCTGGAAGTCCAAATTTGAAGTCTTGAATTTGTTTTATTATCGATTTCATATTTTGTAAAACTTTAAGGAATTTTCGATGAACAAACTCAAGGATTTCAAAGCAAGCTATGGCAACGTTGTACAGGAAAAGCATTTTTATCTCCAGTGCGCGAGACAGTCTGTCGGAAACTCTAAATATATACTCAATTTAAAATTATTTTGCGATATTGCTCTTGAACTGAATTTTACGATCTAAGAGAGAAGAACATGATATTTAATAAATATATGTAACACACAAAA
>KK121459.1:224669-235209 GCA_000611955.2 Stegodyphus mimosarum
ACTTTGGAGGTAATTTAAAATCTGAAACCTTTCCGATATTCTTTTTATTAGTATTATTATTGTTTTCGTCAGGTTTTTCATCAATACTTTGTTAAGAGAAATTTAAACTTTATTTAAAATATTTTTTTATTTTATTAATTGAAAATTTTTCATTTTGTTGCAAAATAAACGAAAAATAAAAGAAAAGGAGAAGAAATCTGGCCCCTCAGTTGCTTCCAGTAATTCCTGTATGCGTCCCGCAGGAATTTGATTTTTATGTACACCACATTCAAAACAATGGTCATCCTCTAGTTTCTATCATTTCAGATATTTAACAATATACTCCATGTAACCATTATTAGCGAAATATATAATGGACAAATGAAAGAATGGAAAAAAATGCATTCTCGTGATAATTTTGATTTCGTTTAAGTTTTGCTAAGATTCTTTTAAGTAATATATCAGTTGCTAGCTAAATATTGAATATTTCGTAATCCTTTGATTCAAACTACAATACTCTTTTATTTTTCTTCCCAGGTATTGGCAATAATTTAACTATTTTGAATTCCCTCGCGTTTACTTATATGCTTATACGTATATTGATTTTTCCAAGTTTTTTTTAACACTATTAAATTATGAAGAAACTGTATGTATGTGTGTTCCGTGCACTGTGGAAAAACGGCAGTGCGTAAAGCCACCAAATTTTGAGCGCATACTGGGTGTCCCATAAATATGGGTGTACAAATTTAAGAGCAGGGAGGGTATGGGAAAATGCTTGAGAAAATTGCATAGCAAACGTTATGGTACGCCGCTAGGTGGTGCGTTCACGAGGCCTGCTTACAATGTCCAAGCTGGTTTGGTCGGCGATTGATAGTCGGGCCTTCCTTCTGACGGTGTTGCTTCTGACATCAGCAAATTATCGCAGCTTTTTGGAGGAGCTTCTGCCG
The DNA here is from genome assembly GCA_000611955.2 of Stegodyphus mimosarum. NCBI lineage: Eukaryota > Metazoa > Arthropoda > Arachnida > Araneae > Eresidae > Stegodyphus > Stegodyphus mimosarum. Next base: position 225,596 of record KK121459.1, read on the forward strand.
GGCTTTTTTCATCCTGTGCCCCAAAATATGAGACATAACATGTGGTTTCAACCTGATGGGGCCTCTACGTTATGGAAGTTCGGAGATAGCTGAGTGTGTCTTTTGGTCAAACATGGATCATGAGTGGTGGTTTGGTCAAAGATGGATTGGAGCTGGACCCCACGTTCTCCGGATTTGAGCAGCTCTATGTCTCGTGTCTCTTCGTTTAATGTACACTGAAAAAAAAAAAAAAAAAAGGAAGAAGAGAGAGACAGACAGACAGACAGATCTATATCTCCCGCTCTACTGGGCCGATTGACGAAAATCAAATTGCGTTTTTCATGTTTCCAAAGTGCGACTTAGGATATATATTAGATTTATACGTAGCATCATTCTAACATAGGTGTTTTGACACCGGACTTTTTCTGGAATAATATATCAATTTTTTTCCATATTTCGATTTTACGACTCAAATTATGCCTAGATGTTAAATTTTGTAATTTTTGGTAAGAAATTTGTAGAGAAATTTAAAAATTTATCTTGGGGCATTTTTTTTTTTTTTTTTTTTTTTTTTTTTTTTTAAAGTTCAAATAATTCACTTGGCGAACTTCTTAATTTTTAGCAACCTATTTTCCTTTCCTTTTTTTTTCATTGTCCACGAACAGAAAAAAAGGCATCGTTCATACTTTCAAATAATTTTAACAAAATGTGCAAACCACATTTTTGTTGTTATCGCTTATAATAAATTCGCCAAATTTCAAAACGTACCAAAATGTAAATGTAAGTGTATCTTAGGAAATCTTGAATAAAAACTATAATTTTTTTGCAGGTAAGTTTAAAAATACATCTACTTTAAGCTGATGGAAAATTTGTATAGGTTATAATTCAAAATCTTTTTCGAAAAATTTATAAAAATTATTAAAAAATACAAATTTTAAAAATAAATCATAAAGAATGGGAGAATTTTATTTGGAATGAACTAAGTTTCGAAATAGGAAAGGAAGAATCAAATAAGTTTAATAAAAAAAGAGAGATTAATAAATACATACCAAATTGAATTAACATTGAGGAGCTAAAATTTTGAGAGTTAATTTTTTAAAAACTACTCGTACGAATTTTACAAAACTTAAGAGCTAATTTTTTTAAAAAACTATTCGTGTAATTTTTACAAAACTTGGCAGTTTGGAATAATATGAGTCGTAGAATCGAAATAGGGAAAAAGATTGTCATGTCATTTCAGAAAAAGCCCGATTTTGTGTACCTATGTCAGAACAATGCTATATATAAATGTAATACGTATCCTAAGTCGCGCTTTCGAGACATGAAAAGCGCAAGTTGAATTTCGTCAATAGGCCTAGTAGAACGAGAAATATGTTAATGTCCTCCCCCCCCCCTCCGCAGTGTACGTGCAGATGTAATGGGAAAAAAAAAAAAAAACGCAAAACTCCCAAGCGAAAGTAATAGTCCTTCGAGACTAAATCCCTTTGGACTAAAAATCTGAAAGGTTTCAGATTTTAATTACGTCCAAAGGGGCGTTTATTTAACATTCTGTGTGTTACCTTTATTTATTAAATACCATGTTCTTCGCACTTAAACCATAAAATTCAGTTCAACGGCAATATCGCAAAATAATTTTAAATTGAGCATATCTTTAGAAATTTCGGTACACGCTCTCACGCGTTGGACATAAAAATGTTTTTCTGTACAACTTTGGTATTGCTGGCTTTGAAATCTTTGAGTTTGTTAATGAAAAATTCGTTAAAGTTTTAGAGAATATTGTTACGAATTTCACATTTATTTGGCTATTTATTTAGAACTGTAATTAAAATTCCTTTTTATTTTCCCGTGCAACGCACGCAGACGATTTTTGAAGAGAAAGCTACGTCAAAAAATAAATAAATAAATAAATAAATAAAAATAACCAACAAAGAAACATAAGCACTAAATTGAAAAGTGATACGCCGTTTCTTGTGAAACAACGCAAAACGCCCAAACGAAAGTAATAGTCCTTCGGGATTAAATCCCTTTGGACTAAAAAGAAAAAAAACTTCTGAATCCATTTTAAAATCTATTTTCAAGAAAAGAGTCATTTATTCCGTTCGTATGTAGAGATGTCAGACCAAAACAACGCTCAAATGGTTTCCAGAGTGGCCAAAATGGATATTTTCTTTGAAATATGATACCTGAAATATTTCGCGATTACAATACGTCTTTTACTTCCCGCAAGGAAGTAAAAATTCAATAATAAATCCTCGACTTCTAATATTCCCACTTCTTGAAAAGTACTACTTATAATATACTAAGATTATACTTCTCTAGTGCGAAAATTCCTGAACTTGTACCTCACAGTTATAAGCTTAGACTTCCTGTTCTTCAGATCTGTTGCCACTTCCAGGCACTCACAAACCAAGATTGAACAAGCGAGAGAAGAATATAACACATTATCTCACAAACATGGTTTCTCATCTCAGAAATCCATACTTTGTTTGCAAATCCGCCAGAGAATACTTAAAATATTTCTTCGCCTTTACTGCTCAGGGCACGAGAAGGGAACTAAATAATGACCCTCTTTTGTGCGCCTGAAGTACAAAAGAAGCGTGGAATGGTCGTGAAGAGGGCCTGTCAAGACCCAGTGTTTGCTGTTTGACTTTTCACCCGTGGACGTCGAAGGTGCTGAAGGGGATTTGAACACATTATGAGGGGTTAGATAAATATTGGGTTATAATCCTAATACAGTCCGTTCCATAGCAAGGGTTTGGATAAATACAAGGACAATAGAAATATTTGACTTCGAAGTGTATTAGATGTAAAAATTTCTTGGTCTTTTAAAGCATGAAGTTTGAGTGATTCATACTAGAAGTTGAAGTAGAAGTATTGAAGAATATAATATACCACGAGCAAGCAAAGCAGGTGGTCGCTATTTGGCTAGTAAAAAATTAAAAAAAGAATGTTTATGTATGCATTAGAAATTATATTTTATTGTTGGCAGCAGGTGATACTTCAACGCGCACGTGCGGAGGATGCTCGTAATAACGTATCGAAGAACAGGTTTATATTAAGCCGAATTGTAAACTCTGTGGCTTTTATGATTTCCTACGCATGCGCAGAATGATACAAAGTGAGGTTTCCTGCATTAATTGACTTGATTTTTAAAAAGAAAGTAGAATATTGTTACGTATTTCGTATTTACTTAGTTATTTATTCAGAATTGTAATTAAAATTGCTCTATTTTCCCATGCAACGCAGACGACTTTTGAAGAGAAAGCTATGGAAGGAAAAGCGTCGGAAAAGACGATTTTTGAAGAGAAAACGTTTTGCGTTTGGAAACGTTTTGCATTTGAAATTGAACTCAAGCCAAGATTTTAATTTCCTATATTAGTAAAGCTGGCAAAGTTTTATATCTAATATATATAAAATGTTACAATAGTCAAGCAAAACAAAAGCCAGATTTACTGATACTAAGCAATTTAGTTTTTTTTAAATAAAATGATTAGCATTAGCCTCCTGCTCCTATTAGAGACAGAATCTCCACGAAATTAGTGATTGCCCAGATTGATATTAAATTCCTTGCAATCATACCAGAGCTTTTTCTATAATTAGAAGCCTCGGATTCCTATGAAAGAGGAGCAAAAATAAAAAAGAAAAGAAAGTAGGAAAGGGGATCAGAAATAATCAAATAAAATAAAGTTGTAAACAAATAAAAAAAGTAGTTAATCATTAAAAAATAAATGAAATCAATAATTAAATTATAGTGATTAAAATAACTGAAGAATAAAAAAAAAACTAATAAAATAAAGTCATAAACAAATAAAAAAAAATCTGAAAGCTTTCAGATTTTACATTAGAGACTTTCCTTAATAAAAGTTAAGAATTAAAAACCGGGAGATTCGGCGATCGACAGGGAGTTGTGACAAAAAATCGGAAGCCTTCCGGAGTTGGCTGCTATATATGTACGAAGCAAGTAAAATTTTAGCAAACATTTTATTCTCAGTTAGGTCAAAAACTATCTAAACGCAATATTAATAACAATACACAGCTTGAAAAATGGACAAATAAGGAGGCTTTTAAAAGAACAAGCCTTCTGTATGATATATGACGCCTCTGAACTCCATAAATTTATAGCGTTTTAATGGCTTCGCATCTGCGACTTGCGCTCTCTGAAATCCTAAACGCCCGATGACAGCCACTGACAATGGACTGCAGGAGATAAAGAAGCCCCCTAGGGCTTACCTCCCTGCACGGGGCCGGCGAGATAAAAGGGGGTCCGGCACCCCGAGCGGATAATGCCTACTAATTCCTTAGGCGGTGTGAATCTGCCTACTGTATGAAGTGGCATCCTTTTGCCTTTGCCCTTTGGAAATCACGCCTAGCGGTTATTGTCGTAGATGGAGGTATGTCCATGTCGAAAGCAGAATGGATCTTCCACATAAAAGATCTTTGGGGAATGGTCTGGTGGGTGAGATACTTCTGGCTTCACTTTGGTACGAAGAAGACTGCAGATTAATGGTAGGATTTTAGAATAATGGTATTAAGAATGTGGAAAGAACTTTTTATTTTTGTGGGAAGATGCACGATATCCGGCTTTTCGAATATTAGAAAAAAATATCTGATGTGGACATCACGTGACTTTCTTGTACGGCTTATAAGGTAGATTTCATTATTTGACGAAATTATTAGTCCAAAGGGCGTTCGTTAGCCCAGAAGGGCTATTAATTTCGTTTTCGGCATTTTGCGTCAAAAACTTTATATGTCCGTTTCACATTTCAAATTGTTGCCACCAAATATTATCACGCTGTGTTATATTTAAAGATATTAAATAATAAAGAATCTGCATAAATGTATGCGTGGTTCTCGCATTGAGATAAAACGATGGTACCTAGAGCCATCCAATTTTGAATAACGTAATCCTGCACCGCATATGGGCATCTGGAAGTCCTATTTGGAATTCGGAGTTTGTTTTGTTAGCCATTTCGTAGTTTGTAAAATTTTAACGAATTTTTGACGAACAAACTCGACGATTTCAAAGCCAGCAATGGCAACATTGTACGAGGGGGAAAAAAAAATTCTCCAGCGCGCGAGGCTGTGTATCGGAAATTCTGAAGATGTACTCATTTAAATTTTTTTTATTTGCGATATTGCTGTTCAATTGAATTTTATAGTGTAAGTGCGAAGACGGAAAACATTAAAAAAAACGTCCGTTCGGGAGTAATGTAAAATCTGAAAGCATTTAGATTTTTTATTTATTTTTATTTTTTAAAAATTGAAATTGCTGGAATATGAATATTTCGCCTTTAAAACACAGAATTTCAAATATATGTCCACACGACCGATTGTAAAAATAAAGGATACGAAAGGACTTTTAAACCTGGTACGGAGACTGAGTATATATATTGTTACGGATGTCCTATTTATTTAGATATTTATTTAGAATTGTAATTAAAATTGCTTTATTTTCCCATGCAACGCAAACGATTTTGGAAGAGAAGGCTACGTCGGAAAAGTAAAAATAAAAGATCGCGTGCATTTAATATTTATTAAATAAATATCTTGCAATTACTGTTGCCATCCACAAATACCGAGAAAAATCGAGGTGTTACTAGAATATTCTAGTAAATAATTAAAAAGCTTATAAAAGCCGAATTTAAACACCTCAGCTCAGTTGTAGTTGTAGCTGTTATAAGCGAACTGTTTGTTTACTTAATGCTGCGATTGATTGTAGCGAATTCGCTATGAGATTGGATTAACTTTATCGGTTTTGAATTGAATTCTGTTTAAAGTTCGAGGTACTGTGATATTGCACGAATACTTCTGAGGAAATATTTCAATGTTTTGTTTTATTTCTTACGAAAACAATAAATTTTGTTAACATTTTTAACGACTGGTGCATTCAATCCATTACGAACCCGTATGCAGGCAATAATATATTTGGTACTCTCGATTGCAATTAAAAAGGGATGATGCAGAACTAGAAGTTATAGCAGTCCCTTATACAAAATTTTGCAAAGTTCGACGACTAATAATATTTGAGTTTTGGGAGACAGATACGTACTTACGTACGTACAGACGTCACAAAAAAGATCCATTTTACAATTCGTTTTGGAATAAAGAGTCTTTTATTCTGTCCGTACATACAGACATTAAAAACCTACGTACGAAAAAAATAGTGAAAATGGATTATGGAACGAACAAAATGGATATTTCCGTCGAAATATGATAGCCGAAATTTTTTGCGATTACTATACTTCCTTTTAAGTATACAAGGAAGTAAAAGTTTGAAGCTGCCCAGAACGGTTAAATCCCATTTCAGGCTTTCCCCACTCAGGCATTTTTTAAAAAAATCGCGCTATTTCAGTCTTTCTTTAAAGGGCGCCATTTCAGACTTTTCATTCTGGGTCAGCGGAAAATACGAAAGTGCGATAGGTGGTCACGTGACTGTGATGCGCTTATAAAGTGATGCCACAACGACCCTTTGCTCTTTAAGATTACACCGTGGTTAAATAAAACATTCATCACATTCATGATTATACCTGATAAAGAAAATAAAATGGCGCCCATGTTTGTAAATGTATAGTGTCTTTGCGGCATGGGGTCACTCTAGGCGAGCTGAAAGCTCCCTCGAGAGGTTGATGGTAGTGGAAAATGAATTGGAGACCCTCGGACTCGACCGAGGTCTCAGGCCGTAATTTATTGAAATATAATTCTAAACTTTGAAAATTAAAATATAGAAAGTAAAAAGTCACATCGAAACGGAAAAGTGAAAACTTTTAAGGATTTTGCTAGCATTAAATTTGGGTTAAAAATATAATGTTTTTTTTTCTTTTAAAAATCATAAAAATCTTGAATGGCGTCACAGTCGCAGTTTTTAATAAAGTAGATTAACTATTTTATAGACTTTTATAGACGTGTACCTTTCAGTGCAGAAAACGATGTTAACTGTATGCATATAGGTAATTTTTTCGAGTATCTGCCTAATAGAATTACCGTATTTAAACAAAGAATATATGTTCTTTTCCGGCTGAAGTAACAATTCTTTATCGCCTTGTAAGTTTTATCCTAAGTTTATTAACAGTTATTTTAAGTTTTGTATCTTTCCCATCTTATTCTCATTTCAGCTTACAATTTCCCACCAGAATGTAAATTCAGAAGCGCAGTTAATGCAAATGAGAAAGAGTATTATTTAAAACCGACTTTGGGAGAGAGAGTCTGATTCTCTGACTAGCGCGCGTTTGCCTTTGGACTAGCTGTTACTACGCTCTCTTAGCTGTTACTACGCTCTCTTAACTGTTACGCTCGGCCATACCTTAGGCCCTTGCTAGGCTTCGCCGATTTAATGAATACTTAGGGGCCAACTAGTTAGGTTCTGATAGCTTCGGCTATATCTTTGAAATAGCTTAGTTAAGCTAGTTTTAGTTTGATTTATTATTATTTTAAGTTAAAGCCCGAGTGGCGGCTTTGTGTAAAGTTCCAAGTAGGAGCTTATCAGGACTGAGTGTTCTGTGAATAGCCTTTGGAAACATGGTAAAGTCTTTAATAGGGTCCTTATCCTCAAGTCTCAAGTCCTGAACTGGAACAGTGAGCTGATGAAATGTTAGCTTTGTTCTGATGTAGGTATTGTGCTGGAAAATGACTACACTTGAAAGGGATTTAAAAATCCTCTTTTATTAAATCACTATTGTTTACACACTTCCCAACTCGGGAGAGATACAGAAAGTAAAAGACCGCACTTGGGCCTAACTTAACAATCAAATAAATTTAAACTAAATCTAAAATAGAAATTAAACTTTTGCTCGCAGAGCGAATCGCGGAGTTTGGCCTCTCACTAAAAGGGTGCGTAGCAAGAATACTAGCTCACTTCAATTTGTTTCAATATGCAATCACGTAGTAAGCACTATGGCTTATAAATTTAGCTGCTACCTGGTCAGGCGAACGTCGAGCAGACTGACCGTGATCTGAGACTAAAGCTCTCTCACAACGAGAGGTTTCTACCTCTGGTTTAAATAGTACTTCGCTGTACTTCAAATTAGCATAAGCTGAAAACGCGCGCTTCTTCTGACGGGAAGTTGAAACAGAGAGGAGATAGAAAGATTTAAATTAAAATAAAACTTGGTTAGTTTAACTAAAACCTTACAAGTTGACTGTAAATATACTGAAAAATAAAGGGTTTTAAAACCTCCTTAAGTCTTGCGTGTACTGTTCAGACATTTAAGCGATTATTCGCTTGTTAGTGTTCGTGGGGTTCTAAGTTAGAACTTTAGGATTAAATAACAATACCCCACAGACTTAATATTCCCGCAAGTTATAATGAACGGTTAAAAATAGAAAGGATGAAATGATACGATTTTTGATGTTCTCATACAGAACATTTGCACAAGGCAAAAAATAAGTCTGAAATGGTAGAAAGCCTTAACTGGAACAGCCCGAAATAGGCTATCACGGCCAAAAACTGCGTTTTGAGGCTAATTCTGTCAAGAAAAAGCAAACTGGTGCATGCGTACGGGTATGTTTTAATAGAATTGTTTCCATTTGCGGGCTGCTTTTGCTTCCACATTTTCCAATGCAATTTAACAGCATGATCTGTATCATATTTTAAAATTAAATTTTCACTGATTTGTGTAATACGTTTTTATCTATCTGTAATTTCTTGTTTGGACGTACCTTTTTTGACTTCAGTAGTCATTTAGACAATATGATTTTTCTTGGAGAGATTCATTTATGAATGTGAAAACAAAATATAAAAATTAAAAAGCTCATAAAATAATTGATTACTTACAAAGAAGTAACAAAGTATGTTTTAAATATCAAGATAAAAAATAAAGGAGTAACGTAATGTGGCATTGTAGTTAGAAAGAAAACTACCGAATGATTTATTCTTTAAGCATTTTAACAAATGAGAATTTTTTTTTTTTTGTCAGCATTTTTATCTTACTAAATAAGATTTAAATTAATGATTTGAATAAAATAATTGGAATATTTTAAATTAATTTTGAAAATACTTAGTTTATTTACTTGGTTTTGTCTTCAGAATTTTCTCACATCTCTCTTTACTGAATTCATTTTTGCAGAATTTGTATGGTTATTTGATTAAAAAAAATTTCACTAATGCTGGAGGTAAGCAGTTTTTGGTCATTAAGAACAATTTTTTTGTTCTTTCTGTTCATTTTGGCTCCAATTTTTTAGCCCCAGGATTATTTCGAAGTTCATGTTTACTTCTCGCATGCATTTTGTGGTTGCCATGTTTCCATGATTGCTTTTAATATGGCATTTGAAGAATTTTCTTGTCTCTAAGACTTTTGTCACAGGAACTCTGCCGGGCTTATATCAATGGCAAATGATGCCTTGTTGACTTCTATTCCGCTCCTTAGTTGAGAGTACTTATCAGTTATAAGGACCATGAAGCCAAGTTCACCAACATGTAGGAACAATGCCATATTCTGGTTTACAAAGAGTTCGTAATGGATTGAAAGCACACAAGTCCGATGATAGGTTGATAAAATTCATTTTGTCAAAAGAAAGGCTTCAGAGTTCTGGAACTTTCTACAGAAATACTCGTACAAGTGTTCACAGCAACGCAGAATACAATCAGTAGTTGCACTTCAAACTATTAAGAAAGAGGCGAACCAGAGGCCGGAACGATC
>KK121459.1:235364-247130 GCA_000611955.2 Stegodyphus mimosarum
CCCTTTCCGTGTGCCTAAGGGCGGAGCACATAATAAGTTAAAAAAAATACTAAGAATGTTAAACACAAAGTAAGCTAAGCGCATTAAAAGGCGAAGCTTTCAATATTCCGAAGTCGCTCTGAATTAACAGCTCAGAATAACACCACTTGAGAACTGATGCCCTCTCCGGTCTTATACAGTTTTTACACGACCGCTCAGATATTTCTAGCACTTTCTGCTTCTCAAAATTACTGAAAGGCATGTGAGGCCCAGGTACGGTTACAGCTAATATAACGATCAATTACAGTTATTCAATTACAATACTCAGTACGGTGTACAAGAATCTGACCCAAACCTTTTCGCGATTTTTCGCCAAATTTGGCAATAAAACTAGCTGCCAGCTTGGCGATATCTCGCTAAACTAGCGAAATAACTAACCATTTATAAATGTCGAATAGACCTGCCCCTGTATACTTATTTTTCCTTGACAGCAGCCTCTCTCTAGATTTTTATGTTACATTATTCAGAAAACTATAATAATTTCGTATAAAAATTCCCCAAAATTATCCACAGATGCAGGACTTAATTTCTAAAATTAGAACTGCCGGAGCCCTATGGAAGACCGTCAGCAAAGAGGAACAAAAGTAAATAAATAAATAATATGACTATTAAAATCATTAATAATTTAAAAATTAAATAGCTAATTATCATCAAAGCAATTATTAACTATTTAAGCAATATCAATAATTAATATTTATCGATTATTATTTAATTAAATAAAAACTAATTAATTATTATCTATTTAAATAATTAAAGATTTAAGTAATTCAATAATTAAAATTAAATGAAATGTAAAGAGATAAACTAAAGTTTAATAAGCGATTTTTAATATAAATTTATTGCAAAAAATAAACTTTTCCGGATCAAATTTCCACTGAAATTATTGTTCAGTTATGTAAAGGAAATGCGGATTTAGGGCTCCGGTGCGCTCCGGATATCTCCCAAACTAAGAAGTGCCAGAGCCGGGCTCTGACGAAATTTAAGCTCTGTGCTCTAAATGTAGTAGAATTTTTTACCTCTGACTTATGTTCTTTGTTTAGAAATTGAGTTGATTTTATTTTCAAATCTGGTCAAAGTATTGAATAATGACTTCTATAACATAGAACGCATCTTACATTACTTCGGGAGGTTTTCGCCAAATGTCCAGGTTTCAAACACTTTTTCTTCATAACCATTGATTTTCTCTTTTCTTTGCTTAAAGTTTCAACTTTATTTCAATCTTGGGTAAAGTGATTACGCTCACAAAAAATGCAGCTAAGTTTCTGACTAGGGGGTAAGGAGCAGATGCTGTTGGTTCGTATTTTGAAACTAGCGGGTTACTCTCTTTCTTACTTTTCATTGTATTTCCAAAAGCATTTTCTGCTTAAATTCTATGCGCTTCACTTCTCAACTTCATGTTGCAGAAAGATTAACATAATGGATTAAGCATGATTTAATTCGCAATCATGAAAGAAGGCGTTATCTTTATGTAGCGAAGATCAGTTCCTCTGATTGGCCCTACTCCTTCTCGCGGACATGTGGGGGACGCCCATTGGATTAGTATATCTATTATAAGGTGCATGAAGACTCCTTGTTGACGCAGTTTGTCTCAGTTATTACAAGTATTCCCCCCCCCCCCAATCCCGTTTGTTTCAAGCACTTTGCGCGAAAGATTTTTGAATGGTGCTTGCCACTTACTATCCAGTGATCATCACAATGATAATACTGATAATACCCATTCACGCTGGAAAGCAGATTATCAACAGGGGATAATTATACGCTTCACAGATCCGTCAGAGAGGAGGAGGCTTCGGAAAACCCTTCTCCTGCGCACCCCCGTGCAGTTAAAGCGAGCAGTGTATTTCGTCACATGTGCACCATATGCTACTTCCCTCCCGTTTTTTGGGCATGCTCACGGTGAGTGATTATCGACTGCTAGGAAGCAGGGACTGGATTTATGAACAAAATTTCTAACAGCGCTACAGACATTCAGTTTTCCCTTTTCTGCAGAATTTTCGCCGCCTGAGGCAGTTCCTGAATTTGCATTCACTCTGGATACACAAACAAGTAACTGAAAAAAAAAAATGTTAAAACGATATGCAGGGAAACTAATTAAAATTCTGCCTTTACTTTTCAAGGAAAACTTTAATTCCAACATTTTAAAATTATATTATGCTTTGCCCTAAGGGGCAATTTGTCCAGAAGGGCTATTCATTTCGTTTTGGAATTTTGCGTTGAATCACTATAAAACGGCATTTCGCTTTTCATATTGTTGCCACCAATTACAGCCCGGCATTATATTTAAAGAAATTAAATAATGAAGAATCTGTATGACTGTGTGTATGTTTCTCGCATTCTAAAAAAACAACGGTACTTAGAGACACAAACTTTGAACAACGTAGTCTTCCACTCGAGTATGAACATCTGGAAGCCCAAATTTGGAATTTGTTTCATTATCTACTTCATATTTTTACATGTAACTGTAAGTTACAATATAGCTAGCCCATTCGCTAGGATCCGTATCCCGCAACGAACTACCAGTGTTCACCGACTTTACCGCTCGACCCCTGATGGGTCCGATTTGCTTTTGAGTTGTATTCCCGCCATTGATGACAGGATTTTGAGAGTATGTATCTGTAACTGATGAGAAATCAAAAACTGTTGTTCATATTTGCTTTTATTAGTCTTTCTGTTAATAACTTTCAAAGACTGTAAACATTATTTTGGCTCATCCTAGATTCAAAAGATTTCCATAGACCTTATAGGAAATATACCAACCCAAATGGGTTTTCTACCTGGTCTGACGCATTCCCGGCTGTCCCTTTGACCACATCTGGAGGAGTAGGGACGACTGGCAGAAACTTGGCTAGTTGGTTGTTTTTGCTAGTCGGCTTCCTATTTTGTAAAACGTTAACGAATTTTTAATTAACAAACTCAATTATTTCAAAATGAGCAATGGCAACACTGTACGGGGAAAAAAAAGAACTTTTTTCCTCCAGCGCGCGAGAATGTGTATCGGGAATTCTAAAGGTATACTCTTTTTAAATATTTCGTGATATTTATTGCTGTTAAATTGAATTTTATGCTTTAAGTGCGAAAAGTGCGAATGTTTAATAAATAAAGGTAACACACAAAACGTTAAAAAAAACCATGCTTATAATAAATCTGAAGGCTTTCAGTTTTTTTTTTTTTTTTTTTTTTTTTTTTTATTTTTTTTTTTTTTTTTGTTATTTGGCCTTCTCCAAACTTATATTTATCTATCCGAGTGAAAGACGTTAAATTTCTATTTGTCCGCAAAACAAAATTGTTCTCCATAATAAGTTTGGAACTTTTTTATTTTTATGAATTTTCAAAATTTCAATCTTTTCAAACGATCGATCTCGCTCATCAAGAGGTTTTCATTAGCAACTCTTTCACTGAAATTGTATTTTCTCAGAATAATTCTTACCGTTTCTAAATTTGCTTTTTTCTAAAACGCTCTTCTGCTTCCTCAGTCCATTTCATGACACTTAATTTTGTCTTTCTTTACTTCCCGTAAAATCTAGAACCTGTAAAAAATATTCTTTGCCTTTGTTTTATTTTCGATGAAAGTTCTGATCTTAAAAGTTGACAGAGTAATAAATATTTTTATTTAAACTTTGATTTGTCCGGCCGGACAAAAAATCATTTGGCAATCTTTTAACTTTATTATGGTAACCAGCTGGCGCAAAGTTTCAACAAGTAAATTTTATAATAGTAAAGAGCAATATAATTTATGTAGCTGTTCTTATAGTTCTGTAAATATGCTGTGTAATGGTCAGCACACTGAGCCGATATTTCAGAGGTCCGTGGTTCGATCCCCGGCGAAGGCCATTGCATATTTTTCATCTCTCTTGTTCCAAAAAAATACCTAATGTCTCTACAAGTTCTCTTCAAAGTTTTAAAAATCTAAAGTTGATTTCTGGATTTATCTCTTAGGATAGGAATTCTTGAATTTTTAGTCCAAAGGGGCTTTGTCATTGAAGGACTATTGTTTTCGTTTTGCGATTTTGCGTCGGAAGCATTAAAAGTCTGTATCACTTTTCAAACTGTTGCCACCAAATATTGCAGCCCTGTATTATATTTAAGGAAATTAAATAAAGAAGAATGTGCATAAATGTATGTATGTTTCTCGCATTGTGATAAAACGAGGGTACCTAAAGCCATCGAATTTTGAATGCCGTCATCCTGCCGCGAATATGGGCATCTGGAAGTCCAAATTTACAATTTGGAATTCGTTTTATGAACGATTTCATATTTTGTAAAACTTTAGCGAATTTTTGATGAACAAACTCGAGGATTTCAAAGCGGGCCACGGCAACGTTGTACAGAAAAAATTATTTTTATTTGCAGAGCGTGAGACTGTGTGTAGGAAATTCTAAAGATAGGCACAGTTTAAAATTATTTTGCGATATTGTTCTTTAATTGAATTTTATGGTTTAAATGCGAAGAACATGATATTCAATTAATAAAAGTAAAAAGTAACATACAAAATGTTTAAAAAAAACCCCTTTGGATATTAAATTGGAATTTAAAATCAGAAAACTTCCAGATTTTTTTTTTTTTTTTCATTTTTGAAAATTAACTGCGGTATCTGCTAGAGTAACGGAGCCTTACAGAATTTTTGTTTCTTGACGAACTAAGATTTACTGCTGTCGAAGGAATAGCTCTTTAGTATACAGTGGGCTTTCTTTTAACATATTATGTGTTACCTTAATTTATTCAATATCATGTTCTTTACACTTAAACCATAAAATTCAATAGCAATATCGCAAAATATTTTAAAACAACATATCTTTAGAATTTCCAGACTCGCCCGCTGGAGATAAAAATGCTTTATTCCGGAGAGTGTTGCCACTACTGGTTTTGAAATTGTTGAGATTATTATTCAAAAATTCTGTAAAGTTTTATGAAATATGAACTGATAAAAAACAAATTCAATATTCAAATTTCAGGATACTAGTTTCGTGTGGAGGACTACGTGACTCAAAATCGGATAGATCTAGGTACCGTCGTTTTCCACAGAGCGAAAAACATATATACATTCCTGCATATTCTTCATTATTTAATTTCTTTAAACATAATATATGGCTCTAATATTTGGTGGCAATAATTTAAAAAGCAATTCGGGGTTTATAGTGAAACGACGCAAAATGCCTTTTTCGAGAATAATAGCATTTCTGGGCTAAAGCTCTTTTGACTTAATAAGTAATAAATGAAATAATTAAATTTAAATTAAAGTTCAATAAATATAAAGATATTAAAAAAGACCTGAAAGCTTTCAGATTTTACATTGCGCCCATAGAAGCGTTTTTTTAATGTTTTGTGTGTTACTTTTATTTATTAAATAGAATCTGAAAAACGGGTGGGGAAAAGAGGCCAATTCAATGAGAACCTCAAATATGTATAGATTTTTTGAAGAATTGCATATAAAAAATTTTTTAGAATTAATAACCATTATGCTAATTGACGATAGAGGTCTCAATGAGTTGATCGGAAAACTCGTTTTTTGTTGTACAATTAATTGACTTTGTTGAAAGCTTCAGAACACTTTTCCCTTAGCAAGTTCTGTTTGGAGCTTTAAATAAAAACGATTAACTTTAGTTTATACTGTTTTTGTATTTTCAGCATTTTTTACTTTTTCTGTTCCAAATGTATATCATAAAATTTACAAATTCATAAAAATGGAAATAGGTAGGGGATCATGGTTCTTACACTCCTTAAGTAATTCTATTACGTATTTCATTTCCCAAATATATATAAAATGTAGTTTATATTACGCCCAAAGGGGCTTTTTTTAACGTTTTGTGTGTTGCCTTTATTTATTAAATATCATGTTCTTCTCACTTAAACCATAAAATTCATTTCAAAAGCAATATCGCAAAATAATTTTAAAATGAGCATTATATTTAGAATTTCCGATACACAGTCTCGCTCGCTGCAGAATTTTTTTTTTTTTTTAACAGCGTTGGCATTGCTTGCTTTTAGATCGTTAAGTTTGTTTATCAAAAATTCGTTGACATAGATAATAAAACAAATTACAAATTTCGGCTTCCAGATGCCCACATTCGGGTAGAAACGTACGTTATTTAAAATTGGATGACTCTAGGTACCGTCGTTTTATCACAGAGCGAGAAATATGCATACATTTATGCAGATTCTTCATTACTTAATTTCATTAAATATAATACAGAGCAATAATATTTGGTGGCAACAACTTAAAAAGTGATTCAACGCTTTTAGTGACTCGACGCAAAAGGCCGTCTTCAGACTAATGTCACTTTTGGGCTAACCCTCCTTTCGGCTTGAAAAAAAAAACATTTGGACAAGTAATGAAATTTAACTTTGAATGCGGTCTTTGGATTCTTATGCGTATATTCTTCATTTAAAAAAAAAAAAAAAATAGAAGTTTCACTTTTGTACAACCAAAATTAAACTGGATATTTAGTTTCGAAATTTTCAATTTCTGATGTCATTTTCAACTTGCTTTGACAGATAGGTCAATTAAAAATAATTCGAGGAAATAAGTTTGAACGAAGTGCAGGAAAAATGTGTATAATTTAATAGCCGTACTAGGAAGTCATGTGGTGTCCTAACGAAAATTTTTTTGCTTATTAAAATAAAATAAAAGTGATCGTTTGGAGAAAGGATAAGCAGAACATCGTGCCTAAGATTCCATATTGTATTAAACGGGTCCTACGTGCATTTAATGGTAAGGATATCATATTTCAAACAGCCGTTTGCACTATTTTTAAACTCTACCGACGGAAACATGGCGCTCCGAAATGAATGTAACAATCAACTTCTAAACCCTATGTCATAAAAGGGTCATCCATCTTTTATAACCAGGGTCCATAGTCAGTTTTTTCCCTGCGGAATAGGTGCTCAGTAAAAGTCACTAAAAGACATCTTTTTCGAACTGTGACTTCAGTCCATTGATTCGAAAACTGACCCTTCGGTCCAGCTTCCTACTGAATACCGCCCATTGTATGATGGCCCTCCGGGTGGTCAAGGTGCCCAAGCAAGCGAGAAGGGGTAAGTAATAAAGAGGACCCCATTTTTTATACTTTTATCGCTGGAAAACGTTTCGCACCCCACTCATAGCAAGGGGGACATCTGTCCCCTATCTCAGCATCCAGGGGCTCCAAATTGATGTTATGAATTTTCAGAATGAAATGTTTTCCGTTCTTGGCAAACAAGAGGGCGCGAAAACCCTAGCTATAGCTCTGGTCACAGCTGGTGTTAGAATCAGGAACACACAAACTTTTTCACTCCACGCACCCTTTCGCGATTGCTAGACGATCGCTCTCCCCCCCCCATTTTAAAACTCGAAATATACGTATACTCTTTAGCCCAAAGGGGCTGTAGCCTAGAAGGGGTATTAGTTTCAAAATGGCACTTTGCCTTTTTCCGCTCTACATGTCCGTTTAATTTTCAAATTCTTGACACCGAATATTATCGCCCTGTATTATATTTAAAGAAATTAAATAATGAAGAATGTGCATGAATGTATGTATGTTTCTCGCATTGTGATAAAACGACGATACCTGGAGCCATCTAATTGAATGACGTAATCTTCCTGCATCTGGAAGCCCAAATTTGAAATTTGGAATTTGTTTTATTATATATTTCATATTTTGTAGAACTTTAACGAATTTTTGATTAACAAACTCAAGGATTTCTAAGCGAGCAATGGCAACGTTGTTAGAAAAAATATTATCTCCATCGCGAGAGACTGTGTATCGGGAATTCTAAAGATACGCTCATTTTAAAATTATTTTGTTGAACCGAATTTTATGGTGTAAGTGCGAAGAACATGATATTTAAGAAATAAAGGAGACACACAGAAAGTTCAAAAGACGCCCCTTTGGGCCTAACATAAAATCTAAAAATTTTCAGATTTTATTTTATTTTGTCTTTGTTATGTAAAGTAACTTTATTTTTTAATATGTTTTATGAATTAAGGAAGAAAACGTAAATGTTTATAAGTACCAAAACTTGAATAAAAGTTGATTTTCAGAGTCATAAAATAAATCTAAATATTTAACAGGTAAATAAAAGGTTGATCGCATTCCCCCCCGAAACTATGAAATCCCCCCCCCGTAGAGGTGAATTCCCACTTAGTTGAGAACCCCTGCTTTAGATAGTTGTCTTTTCACGGCCTAGTGGTGCTCCTGCTACAACATCTTGGCAGAATTTTATATTTTTGCCCCGGGTGTTTGTTATTCGCGAAGTTTAAAGAACGTTTGTTTATTTTTTTCTGTCGCAAGGGGTGGCCGCGGGTTATTGACTTCGAAGCTCATCAGGTGGAACGGAAGGAAAAATGAGAGTTTTATGAGGTGGTGGCCAGAAAAAAGTCAGTAAATGAAGACTTGATTGGTTCATGATCATGGTCAATATGCCGAACAATTTGTTCCAGATATTACTGTTTCAGCAGAAAGTATTATTTTGTCATGAAGAATGCCATTATATTGCAACTGGCAATGAATATAATATATTGCAACTGGCAATGAATATAATACTTTTAGTATAGCGCTGTATGTTAGAAAAGTAAATGAATGGATGAATGAAATAAAAGGGAAAATATACGAATAATGCATATATCACGTGAGCAAAAAGGTTTTGTTTTTACTCTGCTGACTAATATGAAAGAAAATTCGACATTTTCGGTCAGATATAGAATTGCTATCGTAGCATATCTTTGATGAAAGAAGCGATTTGTTGTTGTAATCCACGCATATATTCTCCCCTCCCCCCTTTTTTTTAACTAATCTCATTTCCACTTTCGTTTTATTTATTTTACTCCCATCTTTTTTCACCTGGCCTTTCGAATTCGTATAAAAAAGTGCGGAATGCTATCTTCTTCCTCTGAAATACGAAAGTGCCCTTTGTCTGCATACCTTTCCTTCGCACACAAGCTTGATTTTCCGCCCTGCGAGAAGAAAGACTTAGCAGGTACAAAACAAGACATCTGTCTCATTAAGATAAATTTGCACGCCGAACAAGTATTAATTCGGAATTAATACTTGTTTCTAGTTTGCATACCTTTCCTTCGCACATAAGCTTGATTTTCCGCCCTGCGAGAAGAAAGACTTAGCGAGTGCAAAACAAGACATCTGTCTCATTAAGATAAATTTGCACGCCGAACAAGTATTAATTCGGAATTAATACTTGTTTCTAGTTTGCATACCTTTCCTTCGCACACAAGCTTGATTTTCCGCCCTGCGAGAAGAAAGACTTAGCAGGTACAAAACAAGACATCTGTCTCATTAAGATAAATTTGCACGCCGAACAAGTATTAATTCGGAATTAATAATTGTTTCTTGTTTGCATACCTTTCCTTCGCACAATTGTTTCTTGTTTGCATACCTTTCCTTCGCACATAAGCTTGATTTTCTGCCCTGCGAGAAGAAAGACTTAGCGAGTGCAAAACAAGACATCTGTCTCATTAAGATAAATTTGCACGCCGAACAAGTATTAATTTGGAATTCAAACAACAAATGCTGTGAAAATTTGCAAACATGACACTGATTTCTGTTGTTTGAATTCCAAATTAAGACATCTGTCTATTTTCTCTGTCTATTTACTAATTTTATCGTCCGAAAATGGAGAGAAGTAAATTATGCTAGTAATTTAATTTCCGAAGGACGTGGTTTTAGTAAGAATATCATAATCAAAAGGAGTCGTGGATAAAGTATAGTCAATTATCACAATATTATTTCTTTAAAAGAAACTTTTGCTGCAATAAGAATGCAAAGTAATGTTAACATTATATATCTAATAAGATACCCTCATTTCTACTTTCCTGTAACTTGAACTTTGCCTATTCTTTTTGTTGTCTGTGCTACTCCTCAGGCCTCAAAACATCCATAAATAATTGAAGAAGGTGAAAAGAATTGCCATAAGCATTAAGATATCAGCAAATATGTACCAACTAAGTGGCCTTCAGCTTATTGTTATAATGGATTCAAACACTGAGATTACCACAGTCTTTATAATTCTCGATTAAATTGTAGAATTTTTTCTTAATTAACCAGTTATTATGATTTGAACTTTACTTTAACATCTTCTTTCCGTAATATTTAACGGAATATAAATTAGTTATGTTTTTATTCCGAGAGTTTAAAAGATTTGGAGGTTTTGACAGCCTCGCCTTGTTGCTACGTACTATCGCCAGCTCTGCTGTAGTTTTATTCCGGCTTTTGCCATCTTGCTAGCCGATGTTTTTTGAGCCAGCTTAAAGAGAGCCTTAGCTAGAGGAAGGAGAAGGGGGAGATCCGCCTTATAGGAGCGGCCTTTTTTGGATGAAAATTTATTTCGTGGGGTTTAGTCATGCATCGACGAAGCAGATGAAGATTAATTAGAATCTAAACTGCCACACGTAATTAAATTGAGAAGAAAAAGAATATTCACTAAAATAAAGCATTCAAAGAAATCACGTGATTTCAAAGTCTGTATACTTTTGTTAGCCCAAACAAATATTATCGTCCTGTGTTGTATTAAAGAAATTAAATAATGAAGAATCTGTATAAATGTATGTATGTTTCTTGCATTGTGATAAAACAACGTTACCTAGAGACATCAAATTTTGAATAGCGTAATCTTCCACCGAACATGGGCATTTGGAAGCCTGAATTTGGAATTTGTTTTAACATCAATTTCATATTTTGTAACACTTTAAAAAACTCAACGGTTTCAAAGCGAGCAATGGCAATATTTTACGGGAGGGGGAAAAAAATTATCTCCAGCGCGCGAGACTGTGTATCGGAAAGTCTAAAGATATACTCATTTTAAAATTATTTTGCGTTATTGCTGTTGAATTGAACTTTATGGTTAAGTGCAAAGAACATGATATTTCATAAATAAAGGTAATACTTTGATTCACTACAAGCGTTGTTTCACTTTTCAAATTGTTGCCACCAAGTATTATCTCCCTGTGTTATATTTAAAGAAATTTAATAATGAAGAATCATAAATGTATGTACAGTGTCTCACAAAATTGATGGGACACTTGTGCTTTACAAAAGGAAACCGTAATAAAATAAATTAAAAATGATGTAAAAATTTTTTGTGGGTGTGTTTCATACTTAAATTTAGTAACAATTATTACATAACATACATTTTCTCAAAATATTAAAATATTAATTTAATAAAAATACAATTGTTTAGAACGGAGCAAAAAATGGCTCACATAAGTGATAGGACACTTACTTTTCTACCAAATATTTATCCAAAATTTTTACTTTTTAAAAGGCTTTAATATTTTATTGGATTTCCTTTTACTTTTAAAACATGATTTGATCTTCTTGGGATGGATTCGAATAATTTTTTTTGTGATTTCTGGAGTGATTTTACCCCATTCTTCTTGAAGCACCGATTTTAATTGTTGTTTTGAAGAAATGGTGTGTTTGCGAATTCTTGATTCCAATTCTTGCTAAATATTCTCTATGGGATTTAAGTCTGGAGATTGTGGTGGTGTTTTTATTATTTCAGGACAGTTATACAGCAGCCAGAGTCTAACGTTCAAAGCAGTGTGCTTGGGGTCATTATCCTGGTAGAATTTAAAATCGTTATGAAGGTTCAATTTTCGTGCTGAAGATTTCAAATTTTGATTTAATATGCCAATATACTTTTACTGATCCATTATACTGTCAATAAAAACAAGATTACCAACTCCAGCGGACGACATACACCCCCATACCATAACTCCTCCTCCACCATGTTTTACTG
>KK121459.1:251764-286125 GCA_000611955.2 Stegodyphus mimosarum
GCAAAAAAAAAAAAAAAAAAAAGAAAAGAAAAATAATGACTCTACAGTGTTTGAACGTAACAGTGGCTTTCCCTTCTTTCCTTCTGATGAAGAGGGACCTATACCTGTGTGCTCTTGAAAGTCATACAGTCTTGAATAAATCTATGCCAAAGATAAGGTTGTTGCATTGCCTAACTTTTATGTTTTACTTTGGTGTTTTTCTCTTCTCTTTTAAATAGGAAGGCTATTTTAATTTTCTTAAGATTTCGTCATTTGCTTTATACCTTTAAAATAAAGCAAAAACTCGCTTTCCAGTCTAATAATGTCTGCCGAATATTATTATAAGCTTCTAGACATAGCAAATCCTACAAAATCAATTACAATTAATTATTTAATCTACAGGATGTATAATTGTCAGTGGCGCATATTAAGTTGTTATTATACCTCTGATTGATTAATGATGAACTACGTCGTAATTATCTTGCTCGAGTATAAGTAATACCAACAAAATGCTTGTTGTTGATAATTAAGACATTTTTATTGATGTTAATGGTGGACTACCTTATAATTATCTTACTCTAGTGTATATAATACCAACGACATATTTGTTATTGATAGTTAAGACACTTTTATTATTATTAATTAAAACGATTAATGACACAATCATGCAAAGTTATTTAATAAGTATTGATAAGATATTAATTACTGGCATACTATAATGCTGTGTAAATATATACCATCAAAAATATGAATTATTCAAAGGCAACAAAATCCTTGAAAAAATTTTTCTTTCTCGATGTAAAAACATTCTTATTTTAGGAAATATATAAATTTCTTTTTGCTGGGGAATCACTCAATTGGTCTATCCGTGTAATGGAGTTACTATTATTGGATTGTTGCTTGATTATTATTTCTTTAATTGATGAATTAATTTCGTGTGTTTCTCAGGCAAACGCTACCATAATTACATGCTTGTTTTGCAGCAGAATAATTTAAATACTGCATATTATGTAAATAATTGACGGCAGTTCTAGAAACATGCATGTTGCGAGTACATTATTTTATTTTTAAGAGAATTCAGATAACCTATTTCATCAAATATACGAAAACTACTTTAAAGCTACGTTATTATCATAAGTAAATCTTCCTGTTTCTTCTTCATTTACACTGTTTGGAGTTTGCGATTGACTGAGCAGCTGGTCCATTTTGGAGCTGATGCTTATCAGCCTGTTTAAGTCCTGCCAGTGATTTTAGTTTCTTTTACAAGTCCGGATGCAAAGAGCTGTCTTGTAGGAAAGAGCAACAAAAATGCAGTGTAAGGAGTGAAGTAAAAAATGGAGTTAAAAGCATTTTGTTTTGATTGTACAACCATTAAGCTAAAGGAGATAGTGTTCTTTTGGTTTAAAAACAGAGCTGTCTTTTTCCGAATTTCTTTTGGTTTAAAAGCAGAGCTGTCTTTTTCTGAGTTCCTTTTCGTTTAAAAATAAAGCTCTGTTCTGACTGTACAACCATTAATAAAGCGGACAGTGCATGTTTCGTTCTTTTGGTTTAAAAACAAAGCTGTCTTTTTCTGGGTTTCTTTTGGCTTAAAAACAGAGCTGTCTTTTTCTGGATTTCTATTGGCTTAAAAAGAGAGCTGTTTTTTCTGGTTTCTTTTCGTTTAAAAACGGAACTGTCTTTTTCTGGAATTTCTTTTGGTTTAAAAACAGAGTTTTTTTTTCTGAGTTTCTTTTGGTTTAAAAACAGAGCCATCTTTTTCTGAAATTCTTTTGGTTAAAAAACACAGCTGTATTTTTCCGGGTTTCTTTTGGTTTAAAAACAGAACTGTCTTTTTGTGGATTTCTTTTGGTTTAAAAATAGAGTTTTTCCCCCCTGGATTTCTTTTGGTTTAAAAACAGAGCCGTCTTTTTCTGAATTTCTTTTCGTTTAAAAACAGAGTTGTCTTTTTACGAGTTTCTTCTGGTTTAAAAACAAAGCTTTCTTTTCTGAGTTTCTTTTGGTTTAAAAACAGAGCTGCCTCTTTCTGTGTATTTTTCATTAGAAAACAGTTTCTTTTGGCTTGAAAACAGAGCAGTCTTTTTCTAGTTTATCGGACTACAACACTGTTTCAAACATACTAATAAACTCACTTGAAATGAATGCACGGCAGTAAACTGTTACACATATGGAAAAAAAAATAGTAAAAATAAAAGTGTGCAATAAATAATACAATTCGTTAGATAAGCATATAAAAATATCTTGCACTGTTGCAATACCAAAATAGTGGCGCAAGTATACTGTATTAAAAAAAAAAAGAGAGAGAGAATAGTTTTTATATCTCCCGTTCTACTGGGTCAATTGGCAAAATTTGATTTGCGTTTTTCATCTCTCGAGAGCGCGATTTAGGATACATATTCGATATATATATGCATTGTTCTAACTCAAGTACTCTTGACACAAAATCGGGATTTCTTAGAAATGACATCCTTTTTTTATATATGTATTTCGATTCTAAGACACAAATTATGTCCAAATATTAAATTTGTAAAATCTGGTGAGAAACTTACCGAGAAATTAAAAAAAAATGTCTTGCGCTCTTTTACAGTTGTGCCAAGTATAATTCATCTGGCGAAATTCTTAATTTATGGTAACCCATTTTCCTTTCCCTTTCACTGGGCACGTTCGGAAAAAAAGGTGCATCGTTTGTTCTTTTAAATAATTTTAACAAAATGCGTAAAGCATATTTGGCGTTATCATCTTTTGTAACCAATATGCCAAATTTCAGAACTGACCAATCTGCAAATTTAAGTATATTTTTGGAAATTTTTAATAAAAACTAACTGTTTGCAGGTATGCCTGGAAATACGTGTACTTTAAAGTGATGGTAAAAATTTTGTAGTTTCTAATACAAAAATTTTTTTTTCGAAATGTTTATTAAAATTACAAATTTAGAAAATATATCCGATATTTGAATTGAATGAAAATTTCAAACTGTGAAAGAAAGAATCATGTAAGTTTAATATAAAAAGATAAGTTAATAAATATATATCAAACTGAATTAATATTGAGAAGCTAAAATTTTGAGAGCCAATTTTCTTTTAAAAACTACTCGTGCGATTTTTATAAAACTTAGCATTTTTGCATAATTTGAGTCTTAGAATGGAAATATGGGGGAAAAAAAACTAGGTAGGTCATTTCAAAAATGCGTCCGATATTGTCTCAAAGTTAAAACAATGCTATATATAAATCTAATATATGCCTTAAGTTGAGCTTTCGAGACATCAGAAGCGACAGTTAAATTTCGTAAATCGGCCCAGTAAAATGGGAAATACAGAAAGGACCCCCTCTTTTTTTGTTGCAAGGCGTACATACATATAACAGTACGATGCAATTATAATATTAATACAATACCCTATTACACTTTTATATTGCAACTGTAATGCACTTTACAAATCTGTTTGTTGTACAGTGCGAAAAAAAAGTTCTATATCTCCGGTTCTACATTGACACGAGTACCGTATATACCCGCGTATAAGTCGAGATATTTTGGAGAAAAAAAAGACTTCAAAGTGGGGGGTCGACTTATACGCGGGGCCATAAAAAATTAAAAGAATCGGAAGTTCAAAAATTTCTTTATATAATGCAGTTGTTTTCTTCCCGCACTCAAATTGGACGACTTATCAAATAAGTCGTCATTGAAGTAATTTCGTGACTTAAATTATGTGACAAACTAATCACAGAGTTTCATACTTTAACTAGAGTAAGTTTTGATTAAACCAAAGAATTTTCGGCCCCAGAACAACCGATCATTCAACCCCTAGATGTCTTCCTCAATAAGCCCTTCAAAGTAAATGTTAGAAAATATTGGGCAGAGTGGATTAGTTCCGGTCGACCAACATTTACAAAGGGAGGCAACATTAAAAAGCCCGATATTACATTAATTGCTCAGTGGGTTAAAGATGCTTGGAACGAAATACCCTCTGAAATGATTATAAAATCATTTAAAAAATGTTGTATTAGCAACGAACTAGACGGCACGGAAGATGATGCTGTTTTTGAAAGTGAAAATGACGACGAAGGCTCTAGTAGTGATTGTAATAATACAGAGTTCGAGACTGAAAATATGTATGATGACGAACCAAGAGTTCTATGAAATGTTTGGCGAATCTGACTATGAATCGGACGTTGAAGGATTTTGATTTTGTTTATTTACCAAGGTATTTTTATCGTATATTTACTTTTTTTTTTCCTCAGATGATTTTGAATAAATGTAATACTTAAAATTTTTTTTTCGAAGTTTCTCTATCGATTTCGGAAGTGGGGGGTCGACTTAACGCGGGTTTCTTATTTTCTACGAATTTTTTATGTCGAAGTGGGGGGGGGGTCGACTTATACGCGAGTATATACGGTAGTTCTTAAAAAATTAGTTCTTCAAAATTTTAGCTCCTCAATGTTAATTCCATTTGATATATATTTATTAATATCTGGTTTTTATTAAACTTATTGATTCCTTCTTTCACATTTCGAAATTTAGGTTCATTCCAATAAAACTCGCCCAATTTTATGATTTGATTTCAAAATTTGTATTTTTAAATAAATTTTATAAATTTTTCGAAAAAAAATTTGAATTATAATCTATAAAATTTTTACCATCATCTTAAAGTAAATGTATTTCTAAGCATGCCTGCAAAAAATCAGAGTTTTTTATTCAAAATTTCCTAAGATATACGCGAAATTTATATATTTGCGCTCTTTAAAATTTCGCATATTTCTTAAAAGCGATAATAACGCCAAATGTGGTTTACTCACTTTGTTAAAATTATTTGAACGTACGAACGGTAACTTTTTTTCTTCTTGGCTGCAAAGAAAAAAAGAAAAGGAAAACAGGTTGCTATAAATTAAGAAATTTGCCAAGTAAAGTAAATTTTTGAATTTCTCAGCAAATTTTACTAAATATTTAGGCATAATTTGAGTGGTAGAATCGAAATTATCGTAAGTTGTTCGAAAAATCGTAAGAAAATTGGCATGTCATTTCATGAGTCCGATTTTGTGTCAAAATACCTATGTTAGATTGATTCTATCTATAAATCTAATATACAGGGTGTTTATAAAGTCCCGGACTCATTTTGATGTTTAATAACTCATAAAATAATGACGATATAAACAAACTTATGGCATTTATTGATGGAATAACTTATATATTTTCCTTTTAAGGTTTGAATATCTTCACTTTTGTAAATATCGTCTGCGCGTGTGGTTCATTTCAGATAGTTTCATTTTCAGTCTAAATATCTGTCTTTTCTAAATATCGTCTGCTTATTAATTGCATTTTTCTCTCTTTTGTTTCTGGCAACTATTTCAATGTTATGTGCACATATGGGGATCTGAAAAAAGTTTGAGAATGTTAGGATAGATTTTGAGTTTGCTATTGCTTTATTATTACTGAAAGTAATAATATCATCTATATACCTGTAGGTATTTGCAAATAGTTTTAATTCTTGTGTTTCTAATTTTAGCTGCAATTTACACTCTTGTGTAAACAGAAATAAATTCCAAATATATGCTGAACTGTTAGAGCCCATGGGAATCCCTTTGACTTGTAAAAAATATTATTATGTAATTTAATCAAGTTATTGAATAACGTACACAGAAGGAAGGTTTTGCAATTTTCGATACTATTTACTGAGTGAACTTGTGGAACTAATTCCGGAATTTCTAGTAGATTGTCGAAAATATTTTGAAGAGGTAAAGATGTACAAAGGTTATCAAAGTCGTAGCAGCTTATTTCACGCATGTTTAATTATTTAATATCGTTGGTTATCGTTAATGATCCAGGTATAATTGTGCGTTTTTAACTAAATTGTGAATTAATGTGGAGATCCTTTGGTGCAAAGATGTAACCTGTATTTTTCTTGTGATTGTTGGTACCGTTGGCAATAAATCGAAATTTAATAAGAAATTTATGAAGTTTAGAAAGTGCATATAGATTAGCCAAGCTGTTGCAACTCGGAAGAAATGAAATTTTCAGTTTTTTGTGAAATGCTAAATAGGTTTTAACTATTGTAGTCTCTTGCATCTTACTGCAATTGTAGGTAAAGGCGTTAGTCAGTTCTTTCTCCAATATCTGAGCATAAAATTTTTGGCATATAATGCTAAAGTTATTGCTAGCTTTATCTATTTTTGTGATAGTAAGCTGCTGCTGTAATTCTTGAATTTGATATTTAATTTGAGTCTATTGTAAATTACCAATAAATATAAATTTGCTAGTACGTTGTTTGAGTAGAGAAATAAACTGCTGACTTCCATTCCATTAAAGTTGCATTGGGTAGATTACATCTGTAGCTAGTCTTGAGAATGAATTCATTCAAATTTTCTAAGATGCTCTATATGTATATGTGATAAAAAAGAGAAAAAGACATAGCAGTGTTGTTAGGCTTAGAAAGCAGATCCATATTGAACAAGCAGAATATTTATTGTGTAGAATATCGAAAATGCTGATTCGCAGGGAATAAGAAATTTGGCAGTCGAGGCAGTTTTAATTATATTTTTACTTAAATTAGCATTTAGAGCCACAGTTCACTGGGTTAGTATGTGTTAAATAATATATATATATATATTTGTCTGTGTGCAAGATATAACAAAATACAACAGCTGCTTTAAAAATAATTGGCGATCTCAAAATTAACGATTCTAGATTTTATGCTGTCTTCTAAATTCGACATCTTTCCATGTTACGTAACGTTTAATCCAGATACCTTTTGCCCAATCAAATAATTGTAAACCAAAACTTTTTCAAACTCGAATTGAAACTATTGACTCCCCCCCTTCTTCCTCTGAATTACTACTATTTCTTTCGCCTAAGCTTTCTTCCTGGCCAGACGCTTTGCTGCTATGCTTAATCATCTGAAATGACGTCGTAAAACCTGTGTACATGGAAATTATTGTATTCAAACTATGATTAAAAAATATCTTATCTGCAAAAGGATGATTTGATATACTTAAAAATAAAGATTGTGATTCTTCAAGCTCTGTCGTGTTAGATGTGTCATCATGTATTTCCACTCTGCCCTGTCTACAGCCACAAGCTGCTAAAAGTACTGGTTTTCTCCTCGTACGGCTTAAAACATGACATATATATATCATTATATATGTAATTTATTTACTAATAAGTCATTGAGTTATATACATATACATATATCCACTCTGTTACCTGACACAGTGAGCTTAGTTTTTTTATTCTTATATATTGGTAAATTGTGCATTTTTTGTTTTAAAAGTGATTCACTTAAGTTGTTCTTATTTTCCGGTTAAGGATAATAAGAACATAAGCATCAGTTATTTGTTTAGATCTCAAACTCTTAGTAACTACTGAATTAAGTCAGTTCGTTCGCCAACATCAATGTCTTTGTATCGAATGGTACCTAAAGTAAACGTTCAATTTTGTGCACCGAAAAACATGTCTTTCTGCCCGCCAGTCCAATTGCTTGTTTTTGCGTAGAAAATCTAATTTTAATTGTAGAAATTATTTCTTTTAACTGTATTTCGTGTTTTAGGTTTTTTTTTTTTTTTTTTAGTCCAAAAGGGCTTTGGTCTCCGAAGGATTATTGTTTTCGTTTTGCGTCGGAAACATTAAAAGTCTGAATCACTTTTCAAACTGTTGCCACAAAATATTGCAGCCTTGCATTATATTTAAAGAAATTAAATAATGAACAATTTGCATAAATGTATGTATATTTCTCCAGATGTGATAAAACAACGGTACATACATCCATCCAGTTTTGAATAACGTAAGTTTCCATCCAAATATGCACATCTGGAAGGCCAAATTTGGAATTTGCTTTATTATCTATTTAATATTTTGTAAAACCTTAACGAGTTTTTGATTAACAAACTCAACGATTTAAAAGCGACAATACGGGAAAATAAATAAACCTTTTTATCTCCAGCGCGCGGAACTGTGTATCGAAAATCCTAGGCTCATTTTAAAATTATTTTCCGATATTGCTGTTGAACTGAATTTTGTGGTTTAAGTGCGAAGAACATGATATTTAACAAATAAAGGTAACACATTAAACGTTAAAAAAAGACCCCTTTGGACGTAATTTAAAATCTGAAACCTTTCTTCTTCTTCTTTTTTTAGTCCAAAGGGATTTAGTCTCGAAGGACTATTACTTTCGTTTTGCGATTTTGCGTCGGAAACACAAAAACGGCGTATCACTTTTCAAATTGTTGCCACTAAATGTTATCGCTCTGCATTAAATTTTAAAAAATGAAAAATCTGCATAAATGTTTGCATTTTTTTTTTTTTTTTTGACGTAGCTTTCTCTTCAAAAATCGTCTGCGTGCGTTGCACGGGAAAATAAAAAGGAATTCTAATTACAGTTCTAAATAAATAGCCAAATAAATGTTAAATTCGTAACAATATTCTCTAAAACTTTAACGAATTTTTCATAACAAACTCAAAGATTTCAAAGCCAGCAATACCAACGTTGTACAGAAAAACATTTTTATCTCCAGCGCGTGAGAGCGTGTACCTAAATTTCTAAAGATATGCTCAATTTAAAATTATTTTGCGACATTGCCGTTGAACTGAATTTTATGGTTTAAGTGCGAAGAACATTGTATTTAACAAATAAAGGTAACACACAAAATGTTAAATAAACGCCCCTTTGGACGTAATCTAAAATCTGAAACCTTTCAGATTTTTTTATATTAATGAGTTTTTAAAATATTGGTGGTAGCTGTTTTTTTATTTTACAATTTTTAATGAAATTAGAGTTTTTATACATTTTTGCCTTGCTACGGAGTGAACACTGAATTAATTGAATGAGAAATTCAGGGTGTTTATAAAGTCCCGGACCCATTTTCATGCTTAATAACTCATAAAATAATGAAGATATAAACCAACTTATGGCATTTATTGATATCTTATATATTTTCCTTTTCAGGTTTGGATATCTTTACTTTTGTAAATATCACTGCGCATGTGGTTAATTTCAGATAATTTCATTTTCCGGTCTAAATATCTGTACTTTTTTAAATATCATCTGCTTATAAATTGCATCCTTTCATCTTTCTGGCATTGTTAATCGCCATAATGTGCGCATATGGGAATCTGAAAACCCCCATGAATACCGTGAGGCACAAAGGGATTCCCCAAAGGTTAATGTGTGGTGTGGACTAATGCACGAGGAGTCATTGGGCCTTTCTTTTTTACAGAAAAGACGGTCACATCAGTCGTATACTTAGACATGTTGGAAAACTTCGTATTTCCACAACTAGAAGAGCTTCAGCCACATGTCTTTCTGCAACAAGATGGTGCATCACCTCATTGGGGTACCATCGTTCGTAGTTCTTTGAACGACCATTTTACAGGAAGATGGATTGGGCGAGGAGGTTCAATTCCTTGGGCACCCAGATCACCCGATATAACGTCGCTGGACTTTTTTCTTTGGGGATCTGTAAAGGACAACGTTTACAGGAGGAGAGTGTCGAACATCGATGACCTAAAACCAGAATGACAACCGCAATAGCCTCTGTGGATGCCGACATGCTTGCCGGTACCTGGCGTGAAATTGAATATCGACTCAATATTCTCCTTGCGACGAAGGGGGCACACGTGGTAGTTCATTGACAAGGGTCATGAAACGTTTTGAGTCTATGTAACCATTTATGTTATTAATTTTAATCTATCTTTATTATTTTATGAGTTATTAAATATCAAAATGGGTCCGGGACTTTATAAACACCCTGTATATCTGTAATGAAATTCGTTTAAATAAAATGCAGCAGAAAATGTGTTTAATAGGAAGTCGTGTCGTAAATGAAAGTTGTGTGTTATCTACATCAGATGTTTTTCAATAAAATGATGCCACGAAATTTAATTTTTATTTCTTTATTCTTTTACTTAAAACGGAAAAAAGAAAACGCTGTACAATAATTGTATGTAGAATATAAAGAGAAAAACATTTTCACAATTTCTAGACTAGGAAACAAATCATCGAAAACATATCGTACATGACGATGAATAATTTACCATTTGGTTTATCAGCTACAACGAGCACCAGAAGGAACGAAAATCTTCACAAATGTTACAAACCCACATGAACGACATTGATTGCTGTGAAACTTCCACTTGAAGCATTATATTTACATAAACTGATTTAAAACATTCGTCTCAAAATGGCGGCAGACGATAGCATGCGGTACGAAGTAATATTATGCAGCTCGTGAAGACATTTCAGTTATAAATTTGTAGAGAACAGGTTCTGGTAAGATTTAAAGAATTTAATCAGTTAAAGTTCGTGTTTACGTTATTTTCATTATCATTAAAAATTAACACAAATAAACAAATAAACTTTATGCCAAAACTCTACAGCAGTTATGACACTGCATAAGGAGGACTTTGAGAATAACCTTTATCAAAACAATGCAATAAAATAGACGAATGTCACAGAGACATTAAAATTATATCTTTCTACTTCAAGAAAATAATACAATATTTTTTTCCCATGAATTATCTAAACACGCTAGGTTCAAATAAATAACATAATAATTTTTTTGCAATATAATTCATTTTTGTTTGCATCAGTCACTAATTTTAGAATAAATATTTCTTGATTAAATAGCAAGTATTCTTAAACAGAAATAGACAATGCAATATTGACAAATATTCGAACAGAAATTGCTGCCACAGCTTCCATAAATTTTTTTATCATTCAAAAGTATGAATTAAGAAAGGTAACAGAATATCTTCCTCTAAAACAAATTACATGTATTCCCAATTTACACGAACAAATCAAATCAAGAAAACATTGCTTTGTATATATATATAAAGATAAGCAAAAAAGAGTAAAATTCTAACTTAGGTATCAAATTTACTTTTAGACGATTGCTTTTAGAATTTTACTCTTTTTGTTTATCTTTAAATTTAATTTTGCAGCTCAATGCGCAAAATTCTTTCACATTCTTGTGCTACTTTCTAAAAATTGTATATATATATATATATTCAAAAATAAATACAAAATGAAAGAAGTTAAAAGATTCTCAGAATTCTCCATTTGACAAATTCCATGATTTCCTCGTGTATTCTTCCCTAGCCTTTTAGCACTAAGTTTTGAAAAATTTTAAAAATATTCGCATATTTCTTTCTTCTGTTCTGTGTTTTCCCCTCTGAGTGTTACTTTATTGGTAAATTCTCTTCCTTTTATTACTTTTGCTTCAATTTTTAATTGCATTTTTGTACCAGCATTTTATTCTCCCTTTGCATTTATTATTTAAAATGTGTTCTCTGCAGACTCTTCGTTAAACGACTCGGACGTGGCATGTGTTCTCACATTTAAGAAACATTCTAAATATGTGAGTTCACCTTACTTCTATTATTTACGTTACAGCTCATTGCAGATTTATCTACTATTCATGTGGGGCTTTAAAAGGTAACTGAGCAAGACAGCTCAATTCTGTCAAATATCTGCCTAGCATTCATCAGCTAGTGTAATGTTGATGTATTCTTATTGGTTAATTTTAATGTAATCTTATTGGAGTATAGTTTTCTTTTTTTTTTTTTTTTAAGAAATAATATCGTAATAGTTATACTTTTCACTTGTTATGTTCTTGCTGTAACCGGGTTCTTCGCACATTAAATTGCTGGCATAATTTTCCTCTCTCTATTTCCGGACGATAAAATTACGAGGAAAAAAAAATAGGGAAAATAACACGAGGAAAAAAAAAATAGAGAAAATAACACGAGGAAACACATTACAAATTACAATGAGGGCAGGTTACAGTTACGATTAACAAGAAGTAATACCCTTAATCAATATGCTTTATGATGAGGCTATGTGAATAGAATATTGATTTTATTTTTTACTGCATTAGCCGACCTCAAGCAGACAATTATATAAAAGTGTTTATTGGAGAACTTTTCAAGACAGCATAATGTGAACGATAGTACAACTTAATAATCACATTAAGTGCAATATCGTGTGTTATCTTCAGGCGTACATAAGCATGAGTACAATCATAAATATATAGTAAAATGTCAAGAGAAAAGTAATTTCCTTTACAACTCAGCGTAATCAGCTTCTAGCGGATTGGAATAAAAATAAATAAAAATAGAAAAAGTCTCATCTAGGTTGTATTTCAACAATAAACATATGCACTTAAATTTCTTCCAGCCCCTAAGTATATTACAAGCTAACAGTCTCAAGGTAAACACCTAGCGTCTTAAAAATCGTCGACATTAAATGGAGCTTCAGAAAACACGTATCCAGTTTCAGACTTTACCGATTTAGGCTTTCAGATAGTGGCAACATGTATCGTACCATTTCAGCCTTTCTACTTTTCTTTTTAATCTTTCATTATAGTTGGCGGGGAGATTCAGATACATGAAGACATATTTTGGGAAGGGGGGGATTCTTCGCTTGAATACCATACAACAAATATTCTCAGCCCACAAAGAAAAAGATAAGTTTAAAAGTTGTTTATTTACCTATAATGCACCGTGTCAAATAGTTTATGATCATAAATTCGAATGTAAAATAAAATAATATGTTCTACAAAAACAGATTAATTAAATTTAATAAGGATACTTTTAATGAGAAATTTGAGGTTGATGTTTTTTGATAATTTCATTTGTATTGGGTCGTAAAAATGACAATGCTAATCTCATATCGTCTTCTACATTTAACAGTCTCGATCTTTTATTTGGTTAATACGGAAAATCCGAATTCACTCAAATAAGATGTAGAAAACTGTAATAATATTTTTAAAGCTTTTCTGGCCATCATGGTATAATTGCATTTAATGTTAATCCGAAATTAATTAATTTATTTTTCGGAATATTTTTAAATTAAATCTCGAATATTAGATAGCGAAATTAGTTCTTCCTCTTCGTTCAAAGTTAATTTAAATGCAGAAGTATTCGTTAGCACAAATGGATTACGAACCCCATCATTTATATATATATATATAAATTTGAGAAATAATGTCATAAATGTTTTACAAAAGCAATGTTTAGAGTTAAAAGGACGAAGAGACATATTGACATCACTTTATATATATATATATATACACGTTGCAGTCACGTGACCTCCTGTCGCGGTTTCGGGATTTTGCGTCGAGTCTGGATGCCAAGGCCGAAGTGGGAATCGCGTTTGGCCACGCCGTCAAGAGGCTGAAGTGGCACGATTTTCAAAAAGCCTCAAATGGGAAAGTCTGAAGTGGGACATAACAGTAGAAACTGAGACATTGCATGATCCATATCTAAGGACCTCGACCCCAACAAGAAATGGATGCATCTGAAGATGGAAATAAATTACACACGAAAAATGCCCATTCCAAATCACATGCGGTTTGGTTTCTTAAAGGTGCCTATCAGCAGTTTGTTATCTGCCAGCAAATGAAACGCAAAGAGGCACCTTCCCAGAACTACAGGGATTCTCTGCCATGGTACAGGTAGACAGACACAACTACAACCAATGGCTTGTAGGTGTTGAGTTCCGGCAGTTTTAAAAGTCACTTGGAAAACAACAATATCTTGAACACCGGAAAGATGAGATGAATCAATGAAACAAAGGAATTCAGTTGCTGGCAGATCCGGCACGATCCGGGCTTAACTCACTCTGTTTTTTCCGAGCCTGAAATGAAAAAAAGGGAATATATTAGAAATTTATATTAATCACAGGATTGTCAACCAATAAGAAATCAAAGAGAAAGACTTATTGCAAATTAAGCAGTTTACAAATTTTATATAGTTCGACCGTCTCAAACGCAACCCTGGCTGGCATTCTGCCAAAACACATAGATTCGTCCAAAAGGGGCGTTATTACTTGCTGTGAAGTAAAAGCCTTCTCTTCTCCGGAAAGAGAGAATGGAGGGAAAGAAAGTTTCCATTCTCTCCACCCTATTTTGAGAATAATTCGGTCGGAATGGCTCATGCGTGTTTACGTTCATGGTCGCGGATGAGGCGGTCGAACTATACTGAAGTTACTAAAACAGCAATGCACACTGCGAAAAAAAAAGGGATAGTTCTGTAAGGTTTTAGTTAAACTAACAAAGCTTTATTTTAATTTAAATCTTTCTATCTCTTCTCAGTTTCAACTTCCCGTTAGAAGAAGCGCGCGTTTTAAGCTTATGCTAATTAGAAGTGGAGCCAAGTTCTATTTAAACCAGAGGTAGAAACCTCTCAGTGTGAGAGAGCTTTTAGTCTCAGGTCACGGTCATTCTATTCGACGTTCGCCTGACCAGCTAGCAGCTAAATTCTAAGCCATAGCTTATTGAAACAAATCGAAGTGCGTCAGTATTAGTAAATCTTGCTACGCACTATTTAGTTAGAGGCCAACCTCGCGTAGAGCTCTGTGAGCAAAGGTTAATTAAATTTATATTTAGCTTTAGTTTAAATTTATCTGATTGTTCATTTCAGACCCAAGTGTGGTCTTTACTTTCTGTATCCCTCCCGAGTTGGGAAGTAGTTTGTAAATAATATTGATTTAATAAAAGAGGATTTTAAATCCCTTTCAAGTGCAGTTATTCTCCTACTTAATCACAGTATCCTACCACCGAACATAGCTGCATTCGGCTCCCTGTTCAAGATCAGGACTTAAGGAGTTTCACAAAAATGTTTGCCAAGAATATGCACCGAACACTCAGTCCTGTTCTATATCTCTCGTTCTACTCGGCCAATTGACGAAATGTAATTTGCGTTTTTCATCCCTCGAAAGCGTAACTTAGGATATATATTAGATTTATATATAGGCATTGCTTTAACATAGATATTCTGACACAAAATCGGACTTTTTTTTTTTTCTGAAATGACATACTATTTTTTACCCTATTTCAATTCTACGAATTAAATTACGCTAAATTGCCAAGTTTTGTAAAAGGCGCAGTAGTATATTTTTAAAGGAGGTCTAGAAAATACTAATTAAAATTCTGACTAAAAATGTTTTTACTTTGCAGCTTTAGCGCAAATCATAGACTTTTTAATTTACTTTTAATTACTTTTGTTTGAATATCCTAACTAATATTACAAATGCGAATGTGAGTTTATTTGTGTGTTTGTTTGTTACGCTTTCACGACTTAATTACTTAACCGATCATCATGAAATTTTCCAAAAATATTTTTGATATATTAGAAAAGGTTATAGGCTATAAAAATGTAACTTATCTGTTGAAATTTAAAGTAGATAATAGGTTTTATTGCTTAAAACGATTGTCGTTGTATAAACATTAAATGTCGAAAGTTTCATAACGATAAGTTAAACGATGTGAAAGTTTGTCTGCGCGCGCAGGTGCGTGGCTTAAACCACGCAAACGTTTTTAACCTTTTCTAATACATCAAAAATATTTCTTGAAAATTTCAGGATGATCGGTTTCGTAATTAAGGCGTGAAAGCGTAACATTTATTAATTAAGCGTTTATTAATTTTTTTGTTTAAATGAATTTATTATTTAAAATCCTTCAGGATTTCCGGCTTTTGGCTCTTCTTTCACAAACATTTTCTGTCATTAGGAAATATACGTAGCAGTTTTACTAGATTTCGTGGCGATACACTCCGCGTAAATACAAAATATCCGCAGCCTATAGGTATTGAAGAAGGGCGGTATTGACTGAAATTTTACGCGGAGTGTATTTTTAACTTGAAAAATAAGTAATAGTAACTAAAATTTTATCCTGATTGTCCAGGTCAGGCAATAAGAATAAAAAAAAAATCAAATTATTTTATTTTTGATAGTTTTTGAAACTTATTTAAGGACATCAACGCAAGCGAAGCCGCAGGTAAAAGCTAGTAAAATGTATATAATTGATAATAGAAATTTTTTTATATACCATCTCAAAGGAACAGAAAATCCATATACGCTTGGAGAGGGCGAATGCAACGGAAATGGGTGCTGCACAATCGGATGCTATAGCAGCCCTATACGCAAAATTTCAGCGTTCTACTGTCACTCGTTTTTGAGTTATGCGAGATGAATGCATACGTAAGTAAAGACTTTACGAAAAAAAATCTCTCCTGAATCTATTTAAAATTCATTTTACAACCCGTTTCGGGAAAAATGAATTCTTTATTCTATCCGTACGAAGAGACGTCACGCAAAAAAATCCTTCAAATGCATTCGAGAGCGGTCGAAATAGATATTTTTGTTGAAATATGGTACCCACAATTTTTTGCGATTACAACACTACCTTTGCTTCGTACAAGGAAGTAAAAAGAAAGGGGGGAGTACTCAAGAGAACACAGCAGAGCATATCGTTTTTAGGAAATCGCTTTCTTGATGGCATTTAAATTTCTACCACGATCTCTTCCGTTCTCTCCCACGTATATGAACAGTTTTAAAATATCCCCTCAAATCAGTGGATTTTCTATTCATGCACAAGAAGACAGGGAGGGTTTAAGTGGAGTAGGGGGGGAGGAGAAGAATTCTTTTCTCCTGCAGCGCAGATCACATAATCTCCGGAGCTAATTGTGAATTCCGTCCCTTCTTTTAATCCTCACCATCCTATTCTGAAGAGTCACACATCGAAGGAGGCAAAAATTCCCAGACTCCCCTCCTACGACGGTTGCCATGGTAATGGGCCATTAAAATGCTCTACTTGAAAACACTTCCCCTCGAAACGAATTTAATCTCATCAAAAGATTAAACGTTGAAGCCAGGGGTGGTAAAACTTTTGTCTACTGGCGTCAATATTATATATTATCGTTCAGCAAAAGCGGAAAGGGGGGAGGGACTTTTTTTATTTTATGTTTTTTTTTTTTTTTTGTATGAAAAGTTGAATTTAAAAGTTTTGGTAAAATTTTCGATGAAAAGCGTCGACTAAAGCTTATAATTCATAGATCTGTAAAGTATCTTATGTTACTTA
Organism: Stegodyphus mimosarum; assembly: GCA_000611955.2. Taxonomy (NCBI): domain Eukaryota; kingdom Metazoa; phylum Arthropoda; class Arachnida; order Araneae; family Eresidae; genus Stegodyphus; species Stegodyphus mimosarum. The sequence goes on from KK121459.1 coordinate 268,583, forward strand.
GACAGTTATTATTTAAATCTTTGCTGTAACTTCTCCTTTCCGTAGTCCTTCCCAGAATGTAAATTAGCTTTGAGTATATATATATAAAGCTGAGGCTGTAAATCTTCAGTTCAGAGAGCTTCTGCTGTCGCGTCTTGCTGTTAGTATATTCTTCGCCAGCTCTGCTCAGAAGTCATATTCCGGCTTTAGCATTCTCGCTAGCCGACGTTTAAAATAACCGCGAGTACAATAACTGAGCCATCTTATTCTGTTGAATGTGTAATTTTAGACTACATTAGCGGAAGTAGCCGATCCCAGCTAAGTTAAATTGGGAGTAGGGTATCTAACAACAGAGAGAACGATACCGCTGTAATCCTTCTCGAATAACGAAGCAAAAAATACGATTCATAGTCATACATTTTTCAGTCTGATGCGATATGGAACCCACATACAAAATTAAGACAGAAATTCTCTCTCATTATATCAGCAGTAAAAGCACGCAGTTTTTAATGATTTTCGTCTTTCTAATCAAATGGCCGTAAAAGCTCGAGTTCCATCGAATATTTCGCCTATATTCAATTTTAGTCGATTAAATGTAGCAAAAAATTGATGATAATTGATCAGAAATCAATACTGTGAACAAACAAACGGACATTCTTCTTTATATGTATAGATTTCGTAAAACTTACAAAGTTCTGATTAACAAATGTACGATTTGAAAGCGAACAGTAGCAACACTTTTTGAAATCAAGCATTTTTATCTCCGACGCGCGACGGTGTTGCCACTCGGAAAAATGAAGGCGAAAATTAGCGCTTTGAGGGGTTTTAATTAATATTTAGGCTGATTAAAGTCGTACGAAGATGGAAATACTCAAAATAGTTACCCACGAATTTTTGGAATCCGGAATAATGTATTTAATGTTTGGCAATGCTATTTTTATTTCATCGTAAAACTTAGAAAGTTTTTATTAACAAACTCTACGATTTGAAAGCGAGCAGTGGGAACAACTTTCGAAATAAAGCAAAATTTCATCTCCAGCTTGCGAGACTGTTGCCACTGGAAAAAATGAGGGCGAAAATTATCGTTTTTACGAGTTTTTAATTAATATATCTGATTTCAGCTTTTTTTTTTTTTTTTAAAAAGTGCACATCGACTTTTTCTAGGACCCAGAAAGTTTGGTAACGATAGGTATAGTAGTGACTGAGTTATTAGCGAACAAACAAACACTGTCCTTATGTATATATATATATATATATATATGTTATCAAAGTAAAACACATTTGGCGTTATTATCATTTATAAAACATATGCCAAATTTCAAAAGGTGCTGATGTATAAATTCACGTACATCTTTGGGTAATTTGAATAAAGAACTGTAATTTTTTGCAGGTGTAACTAGAAATGCATCTCCTTTAAGATGGTGGCAAAAGTTCAGTTTGCAGGAGAAATTTGCGCTGCAGGAGGAAGAAATTTTTGCTGGTTCGGAAAATTTATAAAAATTTTTTTAAAAAAAATCAGGAAATAGCTGCGAATTTTATTTGAATTGAACTTAACTGGGAGAGAACTACTCGTGCGATTTATACAAAACTTGACAGTTTGGCATACTTTGAGTCATAGAGTCAAATTATTGACAAAAATAGGTATGCCATTCCAGAAAAAGTCCGATTTTATGTCAGAATACCTACGTTAGAACAACGCTGTATATAAATTTGATATATATCCTAAATCGCGCTTTCGAGACATGAAAAATGGAAATTAAGTTCAACGTTAAATTTCGTCTATTGGCCCAGTAGAACGGAAGTTATAGAATTGTCCTCGCCTTTTTTTTTTTTTCCTTGTGCAGAATGTACATAGTATTTGTGTGGATAAACTTAGTTTTGTATCATTTATTGAAGTTCACCCCCCCCGGCGAGCATAGCCTTAGGCTTTGCCTAAACTCTAAGGTCAAAATCGGTGGTCGTTCTATTATGGAGGCACCTAATAGGCGGCCACCGTTACCTCCTATGAAGAGACAGACAATTTGCATTCATGCCTTTTCAGAGATTCGAATCCAGGTCCTTCGGCACGGCAGTCGAGTCCCTAACTACCTTCCCGTCTGGGCGGCTTCGTTTATTGGAGTGAACAAAATTAAACAAATATATTAACCGATGAAAAATTGCTTAAATTTTCATACAAAAACTTACAGATGCCTACTCTAAATTAAGACAACTCAGATGAAATGAAATTCAATAAAACAAAGATCAATAAAATGTAGTCAGAGAAAAATACTATTCAGATGAGAGAAAATTTTACATGAAAAATTATTATAAAATTTTTCTTATTTCTTAGGCTAAAAATAATTAAAGTTTTGGGGGAATGAAATTTGCCAAATTAAATTTCATTTAATTGCGAGGAACATTTCCCTAGTAAAGACTAACCCTCTAACCCTCAAGGCCCTAGAATATTTTTTGATATGTGTAAGAACGTATATATACGTGCATATTAAAATATCTCTCATCAAAAGAATTAAGGCAATATATTAAAAGTAAATAAATCCAGGTATAAAATACCAGGAGAATTTTTGCATCAAAATCAAGAAAATAATTTTTTTTCATAGCAGTTTTCGGAAATTTGTGCTTTTTTAGCGAATACCCCGGCCGGTCAGGGGGTTAAAAATTAAAAACCTGGAGTCTCCCGATAAAATCCTGATAATTGGCAGCTATGCGAAAGCAATGTTAGAGAATTTCCATGTTGCCATTTTCTGCCTGTTAATTATAATTAATTTACACACCCGTAATAATTTTAAACTCTTGGTAAATAATTAATCGACGACTTAATAAACTAGTTGAACTTAAAAATTTGAGAAAGTTTCCTTAACTGATTGGTAAAAAAATGAAACCGTTCTAGACCGAAAAGTAGAAAACATTATAATATAAACGCACGCGCAAAAAAATGTCGACAGTTGCACAACGTTTCGATCAACAGTGTTCGACAGCTCGACGAGACGTTACGTTGTTCACAGAGCTACAATTTCGACGCCGACACGTGCCGACTGTCACACATGATTTTGGGTTTTGCGTGACGATTTATTCCCTCCCCCCCTCCAAATCTGTTACGTCAAAGACAGGATCTGGTTACCAGTGGTTGAGAGATCTTATCTCTTACGCAAGTTGCTTTTTTTTTTCTTTTTTCCCCGTCATCAAAACTGCAAATTTTTTAAAAGTGGATATAAGGCAATATAAAAACTACACGAGTTTAGGCTATAGTGGGCAACATTAAAAATGAATGCTCGAAGAATTTGATTACATAGGGTGTCCCAAGAAAAGAGCAGGTTTGTACACTTATCTCAATATCCTTGTTAATTTGTTGCTGCTTTTCTTTTATATTCCAAATATTTAAACTTTAAGAATTTTTTATTAACAAACTCAGCAATTTCAAAGCAAGCAGTGGCAACACTGTAAGAAATAAAACTTGTTTATCTCGATTCCGCGAGACTGTCTGTCAGAAATTTTAAGGATATGCTGTTTTTAAATAGTTTTAGCCCGAAGTGGCGTTAGCTAAAATGCTCTCGAAATGTGTATACATCTGTAAATGAAAAAAAAAAACCCGTCTGGGTGTAATATAAAATCTGAAAGCCTTTCAGATTTAATTAGTCCAAAGGGGCAATTTGCCCTAAGGGACTATTAATTTCGTTTTGGTATTTAGCGTTGGTTCACTATAGATGGCGGTTCACTCTTCAAATTGTTGCCACGTAATATTAGAAACTCGTATGATATTTGAAGAAATTAAATAATGAAGAATCTGCATAAATGTGTGTATGTTTCTCCCATTATGATAAACAACGGTACGTAGAGCCATCAAATTTGGAATATTGAACGTTTCCACCCGAATATGGTCACCCGGAAGCCCAAATTTAAGATTTGGAATTTCTCTTATTATGGATTTCATATTCTGTAAAACTTTAACGAATTTTTGATTAACAAACTCAAGGATTTCAAAGCGAGACATGGCAACGTTGAAAAAAACAAAAAAAGATTTATCTCCATGGCGCGAGACTCTGTACCGGAAATTCTAAAGATATGCTCATCTCAAAAATTATTTTGCGATATTCCTATTGAACTGAATTTGATGGTTTAAGTGACATGATATTTAATAAATAAAGGTAACTCAAAAAACGCTAAAATAATAAAAGCCCCTTTGGGTGTAATGTAAAATAGCCCAGAAGGACTATTAATTCCGTTTTGTGTTGATTCATTAAAAGCGTTGTTTCACTTTTCAAATTGTTGCCACCAAGTATTATCGCCCTGTATATTACATTTAAAGAAATTAAATAGTAAAGAACCTGTTTAAATGCATGTATGTTTCTCGCATTGTGATAAAACAACGGTACCAAGAGCCATGGAATTTGGAATATTGAACGTTTCCACCCGAATAAGGTCATCAGGAAGCCCAAATTTGAGATTTGGAATTTGTTCTATTATGGATTTCATATTTTGTAAAACTTTAACGAATTTTTGATTAACAAACTCATGGATTTCCAAGGAAGCGATGGCAATGTTGTACAGAAAAAAGCATTTTTATCTCCTTTAATTAATTCATATTCTGGCCATTTATGTATATTATGTACATTTCAGTTTGTACATTTTAATGTACAAATTTTCTGTAAGTATGTTTTCAATTTTTTAAATTTTTGTAAAGACTGCATTATGTTTATAGAGATTACTTTGAATTAACATGCATGAAAGCGAGGGTGTCGTGGGGGGCACTTTACTGAAGTGCAAAAATTTTACTACTACTCAACACGAGATAAAAAAAAATTTATAAACTAAACAGAACTACCACATTCATAACGAATCTGACTTAAAATCTAACTAAATGGCTTAAATTCATCTACCAGTTTAGCATCATAATTCTTCCTTGAGTAAAAAAAAAAAGCACCTTCGCATTTCTTAATTATTTTCGATTTATCGGGAGTTGGTTTATTCCTCTGGAAAAGTCAACCAAGTTTCGATCAATGACGATAATTACTAGGTTTGCTGATTATTTTTTAATTTTTAAAAGTTTCCAGTTTCAGCTCTTTCATGATTCATATTTGATGTTCCATTAAAAAAATTTTTTTTTTCAAGACTCACTTTTAAATGCTTCTCCGTTACTTCATTCAGCTACAACTCTACTAACTTTCTCAAAGGAGATAATATACTCTATCTATTAGTAAAAAATACTGTATACATAAGGATAGTGGTTATAAATTACCTTTATGTATTTCAGTAAGTGTGAAATTCACGAAAATGTTCTGAAAGAATTATTAATACACACACAAATAAATAAATAAATAAATAAATCTGAAAGGTTTCAGATTTTAAATAACGTCCAAAGGGGCGTTTTTTAACGTTTTGTGTATTACCTTTATTTATTAAATATCATGTTCTTCGCACTTAAACCATCAAATTCAGTTCAACAGCAATATCGCGAAATAATTTTAAAATGAATATATCTTTATACACAGTTCCGCGCGCTTTAGATAAAAAGGTTTTTTCCCTCCGTAGAGTGTTGCTCGCTTTTAAATCGCTTGAGTTTGTTCATCAAAAATTCGTTTTAAGTTTTTCTAAATATGAAATCTATAATAAAACAAATTCCAAATTCGGGCTTCCAGATGCCCATATTTTCAGTAGGATTACATCATTCAAAATTGCATGGCTCTAGATACCGTCGTTTTATCCCAATGCGAGAAACTTACATTAATTTACGGAGATTCTTCATTATTTAATTTTTAAAATATAATGCAGAGTGATATTATTTGTTGGCAACAGTTTGAAAAGTGAATCGGACATTTAGAGGTATTCGACGCAAAATCGCAAAACAAAAACAATAGTCCTTCAGGGACAAAGCCCCTTTGGACTAAAAACACTAGAACGACTATAGCAGGAATAGCCATTACTTACAGAAAAGTCATGTGAGTAAATCATAAGGCTGACTGACTCTTTCTGACAAGCTGTGAAATGTGCAGAAGTTGTTCTCCATAACTGGTTACACCTCACAGCAAATTTCATGTTCCCGTAGGGACGATACCAAGTGTTTCATCACTCTGATATATATTCAGGTGTCCTTGTTGCTGAAACATAACTCCTGAAGGCGATCAGAAACATTATACAGACATTAAATTCTCCCTCTGTGACATCCTGCATCGCGCACACGACCCGTCAATCACGACGCTTGTAACACTTTTGTGTACAAGCGTGTAATTATGCGACGGTCGGTCTGTTGCGCCACGTGTAAAACAGTAACCGGAGAAATAAGACGCACATTACCTCCCTCCCCAGTCACACCCCTCACGGCGAGTGACCTCCCCTGCCCTTTTGTCACCCTCCTTGCTCTCAAAAAATAAACCCCTATTCGGCGCAGAGGGCAGGAATTAACTATGTCAATAGAGAGATTAGGTGCCCCCTTGCACCCGCCAACGAAGCGTGTGTGCCCCTTAAATCTCTTCACTTACTCACCCCCTGCAATTTTCTTACTACCTTTTTGTCTCTGCGCGATTCTAATAACCGGAGATCCCCCTCCCCCTATTCGGCAGAGAATAGAATAAAAAGAGAGTTACTCAGCATAAATCCATATGCAAAAAGATTGAGTGCGTAAGCAGTGCTGTAGAGAGGGCATCCTTCACTACCGCCACCGTAGAGGGCGCTAGGGTAGGCGCCTATTTAATTACCCTTGTAGGAGATCGGAAATGGCAGCGTATTCGGACTGAGAATTGTGAGAATGTAGCAGACTTTTCGAGCGGCATTGCTTCTCTGAAATTCATATCCAGGAAGGTTTTTCAAAGGGATTAGGCGGGATTGCGGGTTTCTGGAGTGCCTGCATGAGAAACATACAACTGGAAAAGGTGCAGTGAAATAGGTTACTTCGTAGCTTTTAATTTTATTCGAAACAAATTTAACTTTAAATTCAGAAAAAGTTACAAGCAATCATCCCATTCTTCCGTCATATAATAAATGCACAATTTAAGCAAAAGTTTTGTGAACAAAATTTCGCAAAGAAGCGTCATCAAAATGAGGAGTTCCCAAAGCAGTGGTGTAGCTAGAGCTAAGGCGATCCACCTCTGGGCGACACATTCTTTTCTTTCGCTTGGATCCTCGAGGCAGACGAACAATGAGATTCTCAACTGCATGATGAATTAAAATCGTCGAAACTTTTGAATGAAAATTACAAATACCAATTAAATTATGCTCATGGTGGCATTAGCCTCGTCGTTCCAGGGACGCCATGTACCGGAGGCCATTTTACAATTAAGCCTAATATGCAAAAATAATTCTTATAAAATCTGCTTTTTATCTAAATATTTTGATGCTTGCACGTGTTATTAGTCCAAAGGGATTTGAATCTCGAAGGACTATTACTTCCGTTTTGGCATTTTCGTCGTTTCGCTTTTCAATTTACTGCTTATTTTATTTATTTATTTATTTCGACGCAGCTCCAAAAATCGTCTGCTTTGCACGGGAAAATAAAAAGGAATTTTAATTACAGTTCTAAATAAATAGCCGAATAAATGTGAAATTCGTAACAATATTCTCTAAAACTTTAACGAATTTTTCATCAACAAACTCAAAGATTTCAAAGCCAGCAATACCGACGTCGTACAGAAAAACATTTTTATCTCCAGCGCGTGAGAGCGTGTACCGAAATTTCTAAAGATATGCTCAATTTAAAATTATTTTGCGATATTGCCGTTGAACCGAATTTGATGGTTTAAGTGCGAAGAACATGGTATTTAACAAATAAAGGTAACACACAAAATGTTAAATAAACGCCCCTTTGGACGTAATTAAAATCTGAAACCTTTCAGATTTTTTTTATTTATTTATTTAAATAATATTTCTTATTAGTAGAAGTACACGCTGACAGAAAAGAATTTGATGTAAGTGCGAAGAACATGGTATTTAACAAATAAAGGTAACACACAAAATGTTAAATAAACGCCCCTTTGGACGTAATTAAAATCTGAAACCTTTCAGATTTTTTTTATTTATTTATTTAAATAATATTTCTTATTAGTAGAAGTACACGCTGACAGAAAGTTAGATTAACAGTACCGACTTCTAATAACGATTTCGGTAAGTTTCCCTGATAACGATGCAAAAAATACTCTTCATAGTAATACATGTTTCAGTTTGATGCAATATGGAACCCACATAAAAAATGCCGATAGCAAAATAAGCTAATTCTCTCCCATTATTTCAGCAACAATGGCACGCAGCTTTCAATGATTTTCGTTTTTCTAATCAAATAATCGTAAAGCACAAGTTACTTCCAATATTTCACCCATATTCAATTTTAGTCCATTAAATACGGCAAAAAATTGATCATAATGGATCAGAACAAACATTCTTCTTTATACATAACACATATATAGATAGATTTCTTAAAACTACAAATTTTTGATTAACAGACTCTACGATTTGAAAGCGAGCAGTAGCAATACTTTTCGAAATAAAGCATTTTTATCTCCCACGCGCGACACTGTTGCCACTCGAAAAGATGAGTGCGAAAATTAATGTTTTCGGAGTTTTTAATTAATATCTCGGCTGATTAAAGTCGTACGAAGAAGGGAACAGTCGAAATGACTTCGCACGAATTTTTGGAAACGGGAATAATGTATTTAATGTTTGGCAATGCTATTTTTATTTCATTGTAAAACTTAGAAATTTTTTATTAACAAACTCTAGGAATTGAAAGCGAGCAGTGGCAACAATTTTCGAAATAAAGCAGATTTTTCGTCTCCAGCTTGCGAGACTGTTGCCGCTCGGGAAAATGAGTGCGAAAATTTATGTTTTTAGAGTTTCTAATTAATATCTTGACTAATTAAAGTCGTACGAAGATGTCAAGAGTCGAAATAGTTTCCCACGAATATTTGAAATCGGGAATAATGTATTTAATGTTTAGCAATGCTATTCGTATTTCCTTCTAAAACTTAGAAATTTTTTATTAAAAAACTCTACAATTTGAAAGTGAAAATTGGCAACACTTCTCGAAATCAAGCAGATATTTATCTCCAGCGTGCGAAACTGTTGCCATTCGGTAAAATGACGGTGAAAATTAGAGTTTTTAATCACTATCTCTGATTTTAGCTACTTTTTTTGGAAAAAAGTGGACGTCGACCTTTTCCAGGACCAAGAAAAACCGTAGAAAGTTTGGTGACAACAGCTATAGTAGTTACTGAGTTAATCGCGAACAAGCACGCAAACAGCCATTCTTCTTTATATAGATAGATTTCATATATTAAAATATTTTAAATTAGATACCTTTCTGCTAATACAGACAATATCGTAATATGTACTGCGCGCAGTATATTATAAACTAACCAGTATTTTTACTTCATTGAAGGAAGTAAAGATAAGTATTTTTATTTTTCATGTATAAATTAAAAAAATCCTTTAAATGCAGAATAAGATTTCTAGAATTTTTTTTTTAAATTAAAATAATCCATCAGAAGAGAAACCAAAAATAAATAAAGTTTAAAAAAGGGGGGAAAAACATGAAAGAAGAGGAATCCAATTAACTTCGATAACGTCATCAAAAGAACACCGGACTCAATTACAATTCCTCTTCCATAAGAAAAACTTTGCTTTTTTCTTCCTGTTTCTTCTGCCTTTTACTTTATTTATTTTGGGTATTTCTTCTGATGAATTATTTTAATTTTTCTTTTAACATTTTTAGAATTCTTATTCTACATTTAAAGGATATTTAAAAAATTGATTGATTATGAACTTCACTTTTTGGTCAAAAAAAAAGGGGGCGGACAGTTCTATATCTCCCGTTCTACTGGGCCGATTGACGAAATTCAAATTGCGTTATTCATGTCTCGAAAGCGCGACTTAGGATATATATTAGATTTATATATAGCATTATTCTAACATAGGTATTTTGACACAAAATCGGACCTTTTCTGAAATAACATAGCAATTTTTTTCCATATTTTGATTCTACGACTGAAATTATGCCTAAATATTAAATTTTGTAAAATTTGGTGCGAAATTTACGGAGAAATTCATAAATTTAATGTAACGAATTTTTTTCAATTTGAGCCAAGAATTTATAATATGTGACAACCTATTTTCCTTCCCTTCCATTGTGCAGCGAAGAAAAAAAGTCACATCGTTTTTGCCTTTTTACATTGTGGATAAGAGGAAAAAAAGTCACATCGTTCTACATTCAAATAATTCTAACAAAGTGCGTAAACCCCATTTTCATTATTATCGCTTTCAACAAATATGCCAAATTTCAAAACGCGGCAATATAAAAATTCAGGTATATCTTATGAATTTTGAATAAAAAGTTCTAATTTTTTGCAGGCATGCTTAGAAATAAATCTACTTTAAGATGATTGTAAAATTTTATAGGTTATAATTCAAATTTTTTTCGAAAAAATTATTCAAACATACAAATTTAAAAAATAGATCATAAAAAATGGGCGAATTTTGTTTAGAATGAACCTAAATTTTGAACTGTGTAAGAACGAATCCAATAAGTTTCCTAAAAAAGAGATATTAATAAATATATATTAAATTCAATTAACATCGAGGAGGTAAAATTTTGAGAGCCAATTGTTTAAAAACTACTCGTGCGATTTTTACGAAACTTGGCAGTTTGGCATAATTTGAATCGCAGAATCGAAATATGGAAAAAAATTGGCATGTCATTTCAGAAAAAGTCCGATTTTGTGTCACAATACCTATATTTGAACAAGGCTCTATATAAATCTAATACATACCCTAAGTCGCGATTTCGAGACATGAAAAATGCAATTTGAATTTCGTCAATCGGCTCAGTAGAACGGGAGATATAGAACTGTCCTCCCTCCCCGCAGTGTACAAAAAAGGGACCGCACAATTTGATCTTATAGCAGTTCCATATACAAAAGTTTAACATTCCACGGCAAATCATTTTTGAACCTATTCCAGATGTATCCCTACATACGTACGTATAGACGTCGAGAAAAAAATCCATTTTAAACCATTTTACATTCCGTTTGGAGTCAAGAATCCTTTATTCTGTCTGTACGTACAGACGCCACGGAATAAAAAAAAATAAACAATTATAATAATAAAAAAGAAAATAAAAATCTGAAAGGTTTCAGATTTTAAATTACGTCTAAAGGGGCGTTTTTTAAACATTTTGTATGTACTTTTATTTATTGAATATCCTGTTCTTCGCATTTAAGCCATAAAATTCAGTTAAAGAACAATGTCGCAAAATAATTTTAAACTGAGCCTATCTTTAGAATTTCCTACACACAGTCTCACGCGCTGCAGATAAAAATGTTTTTTTTTTTCTGTACAACGTTGCCATGGCCCGCTTTGAATGCCCGCTTTGAAATCCACGAGTTTGTTAATCAAAAATTCGTTAAAGTTTGACAAAATATGAAATCGTTAATAAAACAAATTCCAAATTTCAAATTTGTGCTTCCAGATGCCTATATTCGCAGCAGGATGACGACATTCAAAATTCGATGGCTTTAGGTACAGTCGTTTTATCACAATGCGAGAAACATACATACATTTATGCGCATTCTTCACTATTTAATTTCTTTAAATATAATACAGGGCTGCAATATTTTGTGGCAACAGTTCGAAAAGTGATAAAGAATTTTAATATTTCCCACGCAAAATCGCAAAGCGAAAAGAATAGTCCTTCAGGGACAAAGCCCCTTTGGACTAATAATAATTTCGGAACGGTGAAAATTCATGTTTTCGTTGAAATCTAAAACCCGAAATTTTTCGTAATTACAGTACTTCCTTTGCTCGTACAAGGATGTAGAAATTATCTCATTCTACCACGTACGTTTTCATAAAATTTTGAATTTAAAGAACTTTAAACACTGCGAATCTGAACTTTATTTTTCATCTTTTGCGAGCTAAATATAATACTGCATTATTTTCCTTTTAAACGTTATCAGCATTGCCATCTGCAACAAGCTTATACGGAACATCACGGCAGACGATCCAGAAATACGGCCGTGTCGAAAGATGTCGGATATCAAGCGGCAAAATATAAAAGGACGAGACAACGGAGGATGTTTGTGAAAAAGAGGCCTTTTTTTCTACTAGAAGGGATTACAGGATTTACTTTTGGGAGAAATTTTCCTAATCCGTTTGTTCCAGGTAACGATAAAAATCGGGTGATTTTTTTTTCCCCAAAATCTTTTATTTCCGATTCCTAGCCAGCTGCATTCTAAAGCAGTGAAAACGATATCATTCTCGATCTTTTTGCTGAAAATGCGTTTTGTTCTCTTCCATTTTTTGTGAAATTCTAGAAGTGTGGACAACATTTTCACAAAATGTTCCTTAAAACGGGAAATGAAAGTCGTTGAAAATCATTTGTATATTTTACCTGTCTTCAAAGCAATTAAATCTGTGTGTTACCGGCTATGTACGAAAGTCGCGCAATCCATAGAATATACCAAGGCATTTTAGAGAATGCCAAAAAATGGTCGGCAATGCATGAACATCGATATTCTGTAGATTTCCATATGAAAATTTCGACATTTTTTTCACTGTAACCGCTATTATTTTAAATCACTCCGATCTCGAGCGCATACCTTTAAACAACAACATCTGATATTTCATGTTGATTGACTAAGCGATAGACCGCTATGTGTTCATACATTAGAGAAAAATTTTTTTTTCACTGAAATTTATTTTTTTTCTCTTGTTATTGGCAACATTTTGCAAAGAAATAATAATGATTAAAATAATTTTTCATAGGACTAAGAAATTAATAAAGTTATATAAGAAGTTAATTATAAAGTTATATGTGGTGAATACTATTCTAGATATGAACGATTGTGGAAGGCATATATACGAATAAAAAAAATGGTATTCCCAAATGAGGCTACGCCCCCACCCACCCACCGAAAAAGCTGTGTAAAAATTTTCTTTAAAAATAGTTATGCTTTCTATTCTATTCTATTCTAATTGACGTTAGATATAAAATACAAATGATGCATCTAATCAAATATTAAAAACGAAATTGCGAAAACAAAAATATAAGAGTAAAAATTTATAAATGACGGGTTTTAATTTCCTATACGAAGTAATGCAAGCATTGTAATCGAGAAATATTTCGGGGGCCACGATTCAACGAAAACATCCATTTTGACCGCTTTCGAACCTATTTCGACCCTTTTTTTTTTTTTTTTTTTTGCGTGACGTCTCTGTGCGTAGCGACAGAATAAAGGACTCTATTCCAAAATTGATTAATTAAAATGGATTTTTTATGACATCTGTACTTACTACATGCATATATATCTCGCGTAACTCAAAAACAATTGAAATATCTAAACGAAGAAAGTTGAAATTTTGCATGTGGGATTGCTCTAACACCTAGTTGTGCACCTCCCTTTCTTTGCTGCAATGGGCAGTACCAAATGTATATATACTCCAAAAGCACTTTTTTATAAAAAAAAAAAAAAGCGTTTCACTTTTCAAATTGTTCCCACCAAATATTAGAGTCGTGCATTATATCTAAAGAAATTAAATAATGAAGAATCTGCATGAATGTATAAGTGTTTCTTGCACTGTGAAAAAGCAACCGTACCTAGAGCCATCGAATTTTGAATAACGTAGTCCTCCACCCGAACATGGGGACTGGAAGTCCAAATTTTCAGTTTCGAATTCGTTTTATTCTCTATTTCATATTTTATGAATCTTTAACGAAATTTTGATTAACAGGCTCAACGATTTTCAAGCGAACAACGGTAACACGGAAAGAAAAAGAAAATATTTTTAGCTCTAAGCGCGCGAGACTGTGTATCGGTAATTCTAAAGATATGCTCTTTTAAAATTATTTTGCGATATTGCTCCTGAATTGAATTTTATGGTTTAAGTGCGATCATGATATTTAATAAATAAAGGCAACACACAAAACGTTAAAAAAGTCCCTTTGGGCGTAATATAAAATCGGAAAACTTACGGGTTCCCCCCCCCCCAAATGGGCTCAGTTGGGCTATTAATTTCGTTTTAGCCTTTTGCGCTTGATTCAGTTTTCAAACTATTGCCACTAAATATTACAGCACTGTATTATATTTAAAGAAATTAAGGTATCCGACTACGTTCGGAACATCTTTTTTAAAAAATCATTTAAAAGAGAATTTTTTTTTAATATTTTGAAACATCTTCATTAAAAACCACATAAAAATTTGTTTTTAAAAGTTTCCACTCAAAATTTTTCAAAAAAAAATTTAATTTTGGTTTAAAATTTTAAAAAAATTACAGTTTTTTCAAAAAACCCTCATATTTAAAATTTTGATTTTATTGATTAGTTTGCTTTGTTTATACATTACTCTGACTCTTGCTGAGGGCCTGAATTAAGAGTGTTGATGTATTCATATTATCAAGTGAAATATTACAAATTGAAACAGTGATATAGGAATTTTCAACAAATTTTTATGTTTGTTTAAGAGTTAAAAGTGGATAAATTTACTAAAACTCATTGTATTCCAAAACGCCTAATTCAGGCTCTCAAGTATATTATGAAAAATGGTTATGCAAAATTTTATATGAATTGATCAACAACTGTTTCAGTTATCACTTTCTAAATGCTGAAATATGTGCGAAATCGTAGTTTCTCAGAAAATGCATTTAAAGTATAAATTTACTTACGCAAAGCATATTTCTTTATTTTACACACTTAAAACCCCCCACATTTATATGTTACACCTTCTACTTTCTCAATTTTAGAAGAATATGACTTTCTTATGCCTCTCAGTTTTTACCTGGCATGTTTTGCTATTGGTAATGAATGTCGTTTAGAGTCGACAATACGTTCATTATCAAGAGTTTTGAATCCTTCAAAAGTAAAAGGGCCAGGATTAATATTTAATGCTCGTAACATAGTCAAGATTCCTTGAAATCATTCATTAAAATGCACAACAGCAATATATGCACCTAGAGTAAATGTCGGGAGCTCTACGAAAACATCTTTCGGCACAATTTGCCATAGACATCCATTGAAACATTCATTTGCATTTTGAGTTTTCCCATGAAGACATTTTTTCAGCAACGTTTGGTCACAAAGTTCAAAATACAAAGGCCTTATAGATTTAATAATATTTTGTGGAAGGCCATTAGACTTTGCAATATAATTTTTGCCTTCAGCTACAGAACGTTGATATTTGCACCAGCTACCGGTGCCCTTCGGACACTGCCCATGCATTGTTTTCTTTGCTCCCGAACAACTGTGATAAAAGGCTGCTACAACCGCAGTCTGCATTGCAAGCAAATTATTTGAATTGCTACGAATAGCAATTCCATAGTAGTTTTGCAATTTATTTATAAATTTGTAGGTCAGTTTTCCTTTACCCCCTATCCCTTTATGATTAGCTTTGAATTTACGCAGTCGTGTCCCAACTCTTTTTTGTATATGCCCGATACATTCATATTTTGTAACGCTGTCTTTCCCATATACATCCTTGACAGCCGAATATCCTTGAGAATCACCATCACCATAAAATTCTGTATACTTCAACTGACTCGAGCGTTCAAATATCCTATATGCACCGATTGCCTCCATACTCGATGATGAACCAGAGTGGTTTCAAGAACACATATGATCTTTAGTTTTGTGCATTTTACATAATCGATTACAAATCCTACAGCTTTTAGACATTACTTCGACATCTAAAACTTTACCTGTATCAATTGATAAAACAGCGACACAGCCATTCAAAGAAGAATGTCCTCGACGTTGCCAAGTGCCATCGCAAGAGATACCACAAACTGTTTCCGAATCATCATTTACTTTCAAGCTCTTGATTTCTGATGCAACTTCATTCATCGAATCTTGAGCAACACCTGAGGCAATATGCAAAAGTTTTTTTTCACAATTTCTATAACCTGCCTTTGACAAGCAGGGCATATTCAGTGTTGCACACAGTTTTTGGCTAGCTGAATATCCTTTTTCTATTAGCCTCATAAAAAACTGAATATTTGTGTTATTCATTTTATTTTGTTTTTTACTTGTTGCAAATGAATTACAAAAACTGCAGTTTTTACATTTGATAGAGATATTTGAAGTCAAACCGAAAGTGGAATCTTCTACCAGCTCTAAACATGTCGATAAGCATGATGGGCAACACAATGTTTTAAATACATCTGCAAGTATTTCGATGTCAATTATACGGTTTCCAAAGAAATTCGATTTATTAATCATACTTTCATCTTTAATTTCCTCTATAGATTTAATTTTCATTTCAATCGCTGTATTTATATTTTCAGTCACAGTATTTGATATAGCAGTACGATGTCCATGGAATTTTCGCTTCCTAGTCACACGTTTATTTTTGGTGTTACCCATGTTAAAATTAAAACAAAAACACAGAAAATAAAATAAAAAATTAAACTAATAACTTACACAAATTTTAATAATATAAAACGATAGAATCATAAATAGAACTCAATAGGAATCAACGAACTGCAAGCAAATCGAATACACTACGTTAGAAATAGTAAACAACATTTGATGTTCCCAAACAGTATTTCGGAAATTATAAAAGGTTAAAGTGAGGCCAAACATAAAAATACGAACATTATGCAGATGTTACCTAAACCTTTTAGAATTTCGCTTAAACATGAAGAAAAGGCACGTAAATTATCCAAATGACAACAACTTCCGGTTTCGAAGTAACAACTTCCGGTTGTTTTGACAGTTACCGTCTTGCACTAAAACGGCTATAGTACGATTTCTATTTATCGTAGAATTAAAATGAAGACTGTTTTAGAAAGCCAAGATTTCAAATATTTTAATAAAAGAATAAAATAAAATTCGATATTTTCACCAAAATTCATCATTTCAACGTAGTCGGATACCTTAAATAATAAAGAATCTGCATAAATGTATATATGTTTCTCGCATTGTGATAAAACAAGGGTACCTAGAGCCGTCCAATTTTGAATAACGTAATCCTCCACCAAATATAGACATCCGGAAGCCCTAATTTGGAATGCTTTTTATGATCTCTTTCATATTTTATCAGACACTAAAGTATTTTTAATTAACGAACTCAATGATTTCAAAGCGAGGAATGGCAACACCGTACGATAAACTAAATATTTTATCTCCAGCTCGCGAGACTGTGTATCGCAAATTCTAAAGATAATGCTCATTTAAAAATTATTTTGCGATATTGATTTTGAACTGAATTTTATGGTTTAAGTGCGAAGAACGCGATATTTGATAAATAAATGTAACGCACAAAACGTTAAAAAAAAGTTCCTCTGGCCGTAATATAAAATCTGAAAGTTTCTTTTCTTTTTTTCCCCCAATTTACAAATAGTGAAAATACTATATTCAAAGGCAACTGAGCTGGTTTAAATGTAAAGTGCTCGAGTTCCAGTTCCCAATAAACCAAAACAAGCAAAGCGTTCTGTGGACAAGATACGTATCAGAGGTGGGGATTGAACCTCCCCACCTCTGATACGGATTAATCGATAGCAATCTGTACGCATCGAATATCCCCAACAAAGAAATTATCTCCGAAGTTACAAACAAGCGTGTATTCTTTGTAACTTTTTAGGGGAGCTATAGAATG